>NW_021025344.1:272794-310726 GCF_004153795.1 Camellia sinensis | reverse complement strand
CCTTCAAGGTGATTGTGTCCATATATGTGTTGTGACCGTCTTCGTCATCGCTGTGTCCAAGAGCTCGACCACCGCCAATGAAGATTGTTTGCGGACTGCTGCGGCATCGTCCAAACAAGGGGCCACTTTCCGTTGCCACGAGTCGCCGTGAGCCGCCATTCAAACCAGGGGCAACTTTCCGTTGCCTCCCACCCCCTTCAAACCAGGGGCAATTTTCCATTGCCTCCGATCCGAGGTTGCGCATCTCAAAGAGTAAATTCCATGCCCGTTGAACATTGACTGTTTGAAAAATAGTTTTTGAAAATTTTTACTGAGGTTGACTATTTTCTCGAATACTATTCCATTTTCCCAAATCTGGACCATTTTCTTGGACCCAAAAAGAAAAATTTTCAGTTCTTACAGCCTGACTTGCATGGTTTTCAAATAAAAAATCGAACAAGTACGTTAATCCGACTCTCGTCTTGATCAAAACTGTTTTAGTTGAAAACCAAAACAAAAAAAAAATGGTCAAAATGATGAATTAGGGGTGCAGTTGAGTCAGGTGTTCTGTCTTTCTCCCGTCGTCAACGTACTTGCCAGGAGGGCACTCTACCCACCAGAAGAAATGGCTGTGAGCTAATAGCATCGGGCGTGAACCCACAACTTCCTATTCATTTATTAATCACCCCGGGGAGGGACGAAAAATGAGAGAATAAAGAATAGAGAGGTGTATGTTGAGAGAAAAAGGTGAGCCGAAGGGTTTTGGGAGAAAAACCGAGCTTGAGTGCCAGAGTGATGCGAGAATCACAAATGAGAAAAGGGTGGGAAACAATACCTAGAGAAACTGGCTCCTCGTGACCTGAGGTCCCCCATCGTCGTTGACGCGTCTGTGTGTCGTGTCTTTTGTTTTGTTTACCTCAAACCTTTGTTTTAAATCTCTTCCGAGTGTGTCTCGTTGTGTTTAGGTCGTGTACCCTTTTGTTTGAGTCTTCCTCGCTGTGTTCAGTTGTGGACTCGATACCCCGGTTTGAAAAACCCTTATTTAACTGCAAAAATGGTTTATGCTTAGAATGTTGTGCCTTTCTCTATATTCGATTGTGTTTCAGCTCCAGCTGGTTTCACCGCTGTAGTCCGTCTTGTCAGATTGGGCCGTTTGTTCAGAATTTGCTCTGTGCAGAATGAACCGGATGCTGTGTTATGGGTTGTATGCAGATTAATCCCCAACAGAGTAAGCGCTGTGTGTCCAGAATCAGGCAGTGGGTTGCTTGGGTTTATTTTGCTGTTGGCTGTTTAGTTATCTGATTATTACAGTGCAAGTGTTCAATTTTCAAACAACCAATCAATTTCATTTACATTGAGGTGTAACATGATGGAATGCGATGCAATACATGAGTATGTAAATGTAACACTTTTTAAGCAAAAATCTGTTCATTTCATAATCTTTTTCAAGTACAATGTTTTGAAGGAAACAAAAATCTGCCTGCGGCAGTACAAGGTAATCTAGCTACCAACAAAAGGAAAAGTACAAGAAAGAGAAAAATAACAAAAATGTATCTATGCCAAGCGACTCCAAGGGCCATCAGTCTGTCCTGGTCCTCTTCCTGGACAAAGGTCCAGGAGCATCATCAGCATCGCCGTCAGAGCCCGAGCTAGAACCGTCTCCGGTCTCCTCCTCCGATGACTCGGACTCCGCCTCTGCCTCCGCCTCTGACTCCTCGTCATCATCATCGTCCGGGACTGGAGCTCGCGAGCTACTCCCGACATGAATGCGCCCTCCCCTGGTACGGGGAAATATCCTGCCCCCCTCATCTCTCCCTCGAACGGGAACGAAAGGTCTAGCTGGAGCACCTCCTGCCATGGGAATCTGAAAAGGAGGCTGGAAAAAGTGCATAAGAGGGAAATACATCAGTATACTGTAGACAGTTTATCAGTACAGAATGTAGTGTATGAGTACAGTGTGTGAATGCCGTGAGCAGTTTAACAATGCAGAATGCGGTGTATGAGTACAGTGTGAGAATGCCGTGAGCAGTTCATCAATGCAGAACGCAGTGTATGAGTGTAGTGTGTGAATGTCGTGAGCAGTTTATCAGTGTAGAGTACAGTGCAGAATGCAGTGTATGCAGTGTATCAGATGCTGTGAGATCAGTGTATCAGGTGTTGTGCCATGCATCAGATTACGTGAATCAGCTTGTGAGTGATTTGAGGCTGTGATCAGAGGAACATACCGGAATGCTGTAGAGGGCTAGGAGATCAAAAGTCCGCTGAAGCATCCCCATCATCGAGGCATTCATCGCCAACGACTGACGGGTGTACTCAGAAGAAGCCTGCAAAAGTGTTAGATGCATTAATATTCTGTGGAATATCAAATAAACTGAAATGAAATGACTGTACAAAACGCAGTAATACATACCGGAGGCAAGTCGGGGACACCGACGAACTTATGATCAGCCGGCGGAGGGGCGAAGGGGATCTGATAGGTCGCCCCACCCTGCCCTCGGAAAGTCAGTGCAGCAGGCAGGGCAGGCCAGCCAGCTCCCCGTCCTCCCTGAGCTCCGCCCCTGCCACGGACTCGAGCCCTCCTCGAAGCTCCCGCTCCAACCCCAGCCACTGGCGCCACAGGCCTGGCCCCCTCCGCTCGACGGCCGCCGCTCAGAGGTCGCATCAGATACGTCTGTACGTACTCTCGATAGTCGCCGGTGCCTCTGAAGCCGGCCTCCTCCCAGCCAATGGTATAGTCGTCCATCTGCTCGGTCGTGAGCCCCTCGGTCTCCCTCATGTCCGCAGGAGGATGAGCCGGGACTATCTGCTCAGGTAACCCTAGGGTCTGGCGTAGGAAACGCTCACCCAGGTACCAAGCCCGACAGATCGGACCCTCTAGCAGGATCCGGAAACGCGAGGTCTCCTCCGCACCGGCAAATCAGTCCCGCATCGCCGCCGGCAATGGAGCCCACAGCCGCCAAGTGATCTGAAAGTGACATACAGTTTGTTATCTACTGTTTTTGAAATATGCAGTGGAAAGGCGAAGCTTAAATGAACTGTAAGTAAAACATACCTCGGCGGGTGTAATGGTGTCGAAGTATCGGCGGAAAAAGCCAAATGTCTCTCGTGGTCGCCGGGTGCATCTCCTATCAAAGCGATGCGAAAAGGGGACGACCAGAGGAGTCTCTGTGACTGGTACGGGCGCGAGCCTAGGAAAGTAGGCGTAAACCCACAACTGCAAAACAGACGTCAGTATGACTATCAGATAAAGCAGAATACGGAATAAAGCAGAAATGGCAGAGCCATGTGTTGTGCAGTGTTTTGTGCAGAGTGTGCAGTGTGAGCAGTGTACAGTCAGTGTAAAGCAGAATGTATGTGTGTGCCGTGTGTACAGTATACAGCAAGTATAAAGCAGACTACAGTGTGTGCAGTGTACAAAGTACAGAAAATATAAAGCAGAAACGAAAAGCGGAGAAGAAATGTACCTCCCAAGCCCGCCAGTAGCCTCCGAGCAGCTGGCCGTTGCCGCGGGAAGCCGAGCTCATGTACCCGTAGAGAGTGGCCAGAGCGGCACCGCCCCAGTCATAATGCAGGATGTCCCGGATGTCCACCAGTGCGCTGAGAAGACAGAGAGGCACGGTGTTCGCCCGGTCGGCGAAGATGGTCGTCCCGAACAGGAACATGAGGAAGCCGCGTGCATACCTCTCCACATCCTCCTCAGTCATCTGCGCCTCCTCCTCCAACACGGGCTGGACCCTAAACTGGACCTCGAACCAGGAATACCGCACAAAGCCTGGACGAGCTAGGGGTGGCGCCTCACCCAAAAGATGGACCTGAGCGGCGGTCCACTCATCCATGTCGATATCAAAGGGGATCGGATCACCCCCTACCCCGATGCCTATGAGCATCGAGAAATCATAAGGGGTCATCGTCATGTCCCTTGCTGTGGAGAAGTGAAAAGAATCTGTGGTGTCCCATCACCTCTCCGCCAGAGCGGCAAGGAGAGGTCTGCAGGTAGAAAGCCTGGAGAGTCCTCGGCAGAAGGCGCCGAAGCCCGCCCGGTCCACTATGCGTCGGACCGCGTCAGGGAGCTCATCGTACCACTCCCGAGCGCCAGTGTTCCCATACCCACGGATGGTATGGGAATCCTCCTGTAAACAGAAAATAACAATTGCATGACAACCTTCAAAATGCAGTTTTAAGAAGCATACAGATGTGGCATGCGTGCAAGACTAACAGATTTTGATAAATACCGGGTGCCGGTGTGCTTATAGTGAACTACAGCGTGTGATGTGTCAGCGTGTTCGGGTGGTTCAATACAGTATAGCATGTGTGCATGGTTTGACAGATTCAAGCAAATGCTGGGTACCAGTGTGTTCGCAGTGAAATACAGTGTGCGCAGTGTGTTTGGATGATTCGGGGCTAGTGCAGTGTGTGTGCATATGCCAGTTTCAAGCAGATATCAGTTGTATGTATGATTACAGTCAACTACAGTCAACAGCATATCAGAGCTAAGGCAGTTAAAGAGTACAACTAGCTACAGCAGTTTTGTATCCTACATTGCGGAAAGTAAAGCAGAAGACAGAGGATTACCTCGGAAGCGCCGAATGAAAGGTGGGAGGTAGGCTCGCGCAGCAATAGCTCAGGTGGCACGTGCCTCTCGAAGCTCCGGAACTGACGCAGGTCGTCGGGGGGTAGAACATGAATCGCCGGGTCGAACGGGCGCTCGCTCTGGTAGGGGCTCGGCCCCGGGATCCATCTCGTGATCCGAGGGAGTCCCGCCGCGTGGAATGCCGTCCGCCATGTCAAGAATGATGAGAAAATAGCCGGAGGAAGGAAAATCGGGCTAGAATACGAAGAGTCAACTGAAAAGTCAACTCCCGAGAAGGTCGAAAATGGCCGGGAAGGCTGGAATGTGAAAAGGCACGGGAATCAAGAGAAAAGCAAGGGGAACAAACCCCAAAAAGGTGGGAACGCCAAACGAGACACCGAAACAAAGTTTTGTTCGGTTGAAAATATCCGAAACGCGAAGGAAATCGCGAATCCGACGACGAAACGGGCGTAGAACCCGAAGAAACGGGCGAAAGAGGAGCGAGAAACACTCTAGGGAGAGAGGGTTTGAGTTTTCGGCGGTGGTGGAAGTGAGAAAATAGGGTTTGAAGCCCTATTTTAAAACACCCGAAGTGAATTGCCGAAACTGCCCCGACTGAGGAACTGTTTGCCGGTCGGCAATATTTTGTGCCGGCCGGCAGAATATTGTGCCGATGGAGTTATTCTGCAGCCGGTGGACAGCCGGTGACCTCCCCTCCCGGCCGGTGGTGTTCCCACAACCTTGTTTAGGCCATATGAGAAGTTTTTGGTCTTCATAGCTCAAGAAAGTGCAAGAAAGTGCATCTCCGATGCTCAACCGGCCTCCGTTGTAACCTCAGGTCGTGTCTTCTGCGCGTGGCGCTCGAATTCGTGTAAGGTGTATCCTTTTTGTATCCTTTTAAATTCAAGAGTTGCCCCATGTGCGTTGCACGCGTTCATCGCACCACTTCGGTGCATTACATCGCGCTCTCATGCGCCTCACATTCGCATTGTTATGAATACTACATGCGTTGTAACACGCACCCCTTGCATTGTCATGCACATCCCCCATGCATTGTTATTGCATTTTCATTAATAGTATTGTCGCGTATTTCAAGACATCCGTCGTCTCGCGCACCATCTGCATTGTCGTGCATCTCGAAACACGTGCGTTGTTACGCATTTAAGTCCATTTACATTTCGTACGGCATGCGTGTCACACTTCGCATCATTTCGTGTTTTATAAGGCATGCGTGTCTCATTTGCCCCATTTGCACCGGCACGTGTGCCTCATTTGCACCGGCACGTGTGCCTAACTCGCATCGGCACGTGTGCCTCACTCGCACCGACAGGTGTGCCTCACTCGCACCGGCACGTGTGCCTCACTCGCACCGGCACGTGTGCCTCATTCCCATCGGCACGTGTGCCTCACTTGCATTGGCATGCGTGCCTCATTTGCATTGTCTTACGTCCCTTACGACCTGCATTGTCTTGCATTCATTGTGTTCAATTTCTTTCCTTGCGTAGACCGCATATTAATTTCATTACCTGCGTACACCGCATGTTTTGATTGCGTAGACCGCATATTAATTACATTACCTGTGTAGACCGCATGTTTGTAATCATTTCCTTACTTGCGTAGACCGCATGTTAATTGCATTACCTGCGTAGACCGCATGTTTGTAATCATTTCCTTACTTGCGTAGACCGCATGTTTGTAATCATTTCCTTACTTGCGTAGACCGCATGTTAATTACATTACCTGCGTAGACCGCATGTTTGTAATCAGTTCCTTACTTGCGCAGACCGCATGTTAATTACATTACCTGTGTAGACCGCATGTTTGTAATCATTTCCTTACTTGCGTAGACCGCATGTTAATTACATTACCTGCATAGACCACATGTTTGTAATCATTTCCTTACTTGCGTAGACCGCATGTTAATTACATTACCTGGGTAGACCGCATGTTTGTAATCATTTCCTTACTTGCGTAGGGCGCATGTTAATTGCATTACCTGCGTCGACCGCATGTTTGTAATCATTTCCTTACTTGCGTAGACCGCATTGTTGTTCAATTTCTTTACCTGCGTAGACCGCATGTATTGCTTGCGTAGACCACATAATTGTTCAATTTCATTACTTCCATAGATCGCATGTTTTGTTTGCGTAGACCGCATTATTGTTCAAATTCCTTACTTGCGTAGACCGCATTGTTGTTCAATTTCTTTACCTGCGTAGACCGCATGTATTGCTTGCGTAGACCGCATAATTGTTCAATCTCATTACCTGCGTAGACCGCATGTTTTGATTGCGTAGACCGCATATTTAATTTCATTACCTGCGTAGACCGCATGTTTTGATTGCGTAGACCGCATATTTAATTTCATTACCTGCGTAGACCGCATGTTTTACTTGCGTAGACCGCATACTTGTTAATTTCATTACCTGCGTAGACCGCATGCTTATGATCAATTTCGTTACCTGCGTAGACCGTGTGCTCCATTTACACATCTGTGCCTTCACAGCATTGTTATGCTCCCTACTTGCTTTGCGCTGTCACGCATTTCGAGTACACTACTATGCATGTTGTTAACAATATTGTACCTGTTAAGTTTGTTTTCTTTGCAGGCACGATATTGTATGTACTGTTCATTTAAGGCTGGTGCAACCAGACGAGCCGCACAGGTATTGTATCCTCTAAGTGAGAAGTATCGAGGATTGCATAATTCTCTTACATCCTTTCTGCATTGTAGTGTAGTTTGGTGTATGCTAGCTTAAAACCGTCGCATGTTTGCTTCGTTATAGCTTTCTTTGCATGATCATAAGTTATGCTCGACTCTGTGCATTGTCTTGCATTTTGCCCCTACCTTCGGGCGCATATCTTATTTGTCTTGCATGTTTGTCTAAGTCTTCGGCCTCGTCAAAAGTGGGTCGTCTCTGGGCTTTGACATTCACTCCCGTCATTGTTATGACTTTCGAGTTCCGTCAAAGAGGGGCAACTGTAGACACCCCATTTTTGACCGTCCTCAAGACTTGGACGTCACCGTTGGAACACTCGGTGATCATCCATGTTTGTGTTCGTTTGGAGTTCTTGGAGGTCTCGGCTCGCGCGCCTTGCCTCAGGATCTCCGAACTTGACCGTTTAGTGTCTGGTTTTGCACCAAACACTGGCATTTTGCCTTGGAGGGGCAAGGAATGCCTTGTGAGGCATCCCCACACACCACCGGCAGTGGCTAGAGGCCACCGGCTAGTTTTTGTCTCCACCAGCAATATAGTTTGCCGGTCGGCATCTTTTATTGCCGGTCAGCACTATTTAGTACCGGTCCGCACTATTTTTGGCCAAAAAGGCAATTTTGGCCGGCCGACTACTGTGCATCTGCTTTTGCAGATATTTTAAGACAGTTGTCTTGCTTTTTCTCCCCTCCATACACGTGTATGGAGGGATCTCCCTCTTATGAAGCTTGTCTTGTAAGCTTTACAAGACAAAAGGCTCTATAAGAGAGGGTTTTCTCTCTTGGGCTTAGGGTTAGAGATTTTGGTTAGAGACTTAGAGCTTAGACAGCCATTGTTAGGGTTTGAGTTCTAGGGTTAGGGTTTGATACACATTATCTCTCTCTTTTTCCCTCTTGTGTGTGTTTTAGTGTGTTTAGTCCATACTATTGCACACAAACACATAGTGTTTCACCTTCACTTAGCTACTGAGGTTCTAAGGGACTGATTTTGAAGTTTTGGTGTTAGATTCAAGCTAAGGAAGGCCATTGGAGCATCATTGTTGAAGAAGGCTTCAAGGGTAAGAATCTCACCCCTTTATTCCCTGTTTTTGCACCTTATTTCTACCTGTCTTAAATTCATTTTTGAGCTTGGTGTATAATACAAAAAAGTTCTGTTTTTAGACCCTCTTGATTGTTTATTAAGGGTGTTTTGTGATTTGAGGGTGTTTGACCCCTCTTAGGCATTGAAAAGCCTCATTTGTGCTATTTTGTGCTAGTTTCGGGACTTTGGTGTTTGGGCCTCTCCACCACTGAAATCTTGAGGGATTTCAGTGGTGGAGATGGTGCCTTGAAGTCTCTAAAAGGAGAGGGCCACCCCCTCTCCTTGTTGTTCTTGAAAAGGACATGTTTTGGCCTCTAAAGGGAGCCTATGTTTTGGGTGTGTGTTGAGCATGTATAGACTGTTTTTGATGCTTATACTTCCATAATATAGCATGATTTTAAATTGGTTTTGGTACTCCATGCATGCTTAGCATAGTTGCCATGTAATGCCTTGTGATCCCTTAACATGTCTTAGGTCGTGTGCCTTTGTTTCTAGCATGTTTTAGGCTTACATTTGTGAAGATTTTGTGCTTATCTTGACATGTTTTAGGTCTGTCCATAAGTGTTTGGGTTGATTTTAGCATGCTTAGTATAGCCCCTTTGCATTCCGGCTTGTTGGCCTTAAGTATGTGCATGTATAACATGACATCTTTGCATTGATTTGGTGATTTGGGGCCACCCTACATGTTATTTTAGTCCCATTTTCATGCTTGTGTGACTGCCTTGCATGCCTCTTTAATGCTTTTGAAGCATGTGTTGCATGCTCCACGTTTTGACCATTGTGCATGCCTCTGAATTTTGAGTCACTTAGATGTCATCTAAGTAGTCCTTTAGCCTTGTTTTAACATGCTAAAAATCTGTTTTAGGTTGTTTAATGCATGCCATGATTGTTGTGCTAAATGTGCTTCAAAGCTTCATGACTTGCCTCAAGTGTTTGGACCATGCTTGCATGCATTTGCTTATCTTGTTTAACATGATTTGACATCATTTTATAGTATGATTTTAGAGCTCATGTTGCATGCTAATTGTCCATGGTCGCCTCTTTCAATTGTGTTTGAGAGTTGCCTCATTTGTGCCTAAGTGTTGGCCCTTTAACATGTGCATGTGTGTATGTGTCTTAGTCCCTCATTATAGCACTTTGGCCCTTGTTTTGGGCCTTATTAGAGCTGCCCAAATCTTGTATAAGTCCATCTTTGCATCCATTTGTATGCCCCCATGTATGCTTGTAGGCTTGCATAAGTGCCTTGCCATGCCATGTTGCATCCTTAGCTTGTATGCCTAGGTTGCATTTCATCTTGCATGCATGCCTTATTCCTTGACTTGGTGATAGGAATTGGGCCTTGTTTGTTTGATTGGTTTGCATTTCATTTGACACGAATATTGCATGCTTGATTCTTTGGGCCATCATGCATGGAAATGCGTGATTGGTGGTCCGAGAATCGAGGCACATGCCCCTTTGAGTCATTACCATGATAAGGGACATGGTTGGTGCATACATGCCTTGAATTGTGCTGCCATGCTTTGCCTTGCCCTCTGTTCCTGTCATTTGCAGATTCTGCAGGAACACTCTGCCGACCGGCAGTGTAAAGTGCCGACCGGCAATTATTTCTTTGCCGACAGTTTTATTTTGTGCCGGTGGCCACATACCACTGCCGGTGGAAATTCCATGCAGCCGGTGATGTTTCCCAGCATCCAAGGATGCAGTCCTGATGTTTTGGCAGCCTCCAGGGAAGTGAAGGAAGGAAAACAGAGGCAGCCTATGTATGGCGGCGCGTTTCCTGTGGCGATTTTCTTGTTTTCTTAGCTTACTTAATTTGTTAATTAATTAGGCAATTTGTAATAATTAATTAGCTTGCGTAGTTAATTAATTTGTAA
Organism: Camellia sinensis; assembly: GCF_004153795.1. Taxonomy (NCBI): domain Eukaryota; kingdom Viridiplantae; phylum Streptophyta; class Magnoliopsida; order Ericales; family Theaceae; genus Camellia; species Camellia sinensis. The sequence goes on along the minus strand of NW_021025344.1, from coordinate 300,509 downwards.
TATTTATTTGGTCCCTCCGAGTGAGGGCAAATCTGTAATAAGTGTGGGTGAGTGTGTGAATGTCTTCCAACCCCCACTTCTTTCTTCCCTTTTATTTACCTGCTTATGATGGTAGATTAGGGCATCTTTAAAATTAGCATACCTTATGCTATGCATGCGTGCATCCATACATTTGTATTACATACATTAGGCTCGGTACATCACGCTAACTGCATCTGTACTTCAATTCACAAATTGAATATGTGGTAGTTGATCGCATTTCACATGCCATGTTTAGGGTTAACCAAGCCTGCCTAGATTGCATTTTTGCATGTGATGCATTAGCCATTTTTAACATGAACTAGGACATGCATGTTTGCTGACTAGTTTACTGTTTTGGCACGGAGTACGATGTAAGTATTTATGTTTTAGCATCCCGCATGCGTGTGAGTGTTGCCATGACAGTATGCTTGCCATGCGACTAAATGCTTATATGATAAACTATTTGAATGCCTGTGGGTGAAGGTTGGATTGTTAGAGTTGGAAAAACTCGTTGAAATCCGTATTTTAGCCTACTTGTGAGTAGCAAATTCCAAAGCGCTTTTCAAAACAAACGGATATGCAATGCTTGTTTCCAAATTAGGCAATCTAGTCTATACTTGTTTGCTGTGTGCATAACATAGTAATTCTAGGCTAATAAATGGAATAAAATCACATAAAGTTTTCAAAAACGGATATCACGGCTAGTAGAGGCCGGTCTCCGGACCGGGCGAGAGGGGGTGCTCATAGCTGACCTTCCCCAATCGTACCCTAGCTCCCGAGTCGAGACAACTCCGGTGATGACGGACATGTGGCCTTCGGCACCGAGTCAGGGTTTCCTAAATTCCCCCATTTAAAAAAAAATATTTAGGTGGCGACTCTGTATCTGGCAAAGCAGTCCATGTTTGGCACTACTTTTCAAAAAATCTGTTTTCTCAAAACGATTTGCCAGATTTGGACTCTTTGGTTCAAGATTAAGAACCGCGACACAAATCGAGTCTGAACTGTAGCGTTTGAGCCCCACGCGGGCGCGTCTACAGGGGCTCATTTCCTTATTACCCCATGCCCGAAATTGTTCCCTCTCTCTCTTTAGGTACTCCTTCTCTTTAGATCCGTGCTTTTTACGCGTTTTCCAACAACCCACATGAAGTTTATTTGCTAAACCCTCTTTGTTTACTCCATTTTGAACCAATTGAAATTTGATTTCGGTGCTTTTTCTTGGTGTTTCACCACTTGAGGCTTGTTCCCCTCGAGTTTCTCCTGGGTTTGGTGCCTTTTTCTGGGCTTTGACTTTTCCTTCCACTTTCTCTCTCCTAGGGTTTGACTTTTTCTAATTTTTCCCTTTTTCTTCATTTTCACCATTTTTGCATCTTCTTTCTAGATGGTGAATGATCTACCCCATGACAGAGCTCCGTTTGAGATTCCACCTCCGGTAGAGATGGAGGCTGAGCCTACGCCCGAGATATTACTGTTGGAAGTACGCCTCTTTGATCTGGCGACATACCATCCTCAGACACATGTGCTTACCCCCTTGGGGTATCAGGCACTTCAGAGAGTTTGCGCGATACGCACCAGAGGACCTCTTGCTACAAGAGCCGGACTCCTATTTGTCTTATGGTGCCACCGAGGTATACACTATATTCTCACGTTTTCTTCACTGTACATTGCATTTCTTGCATCAACTGTGTTCCTTGTTCAACTGCATAGTTACACTGCATTTCTTGCCTTTTACAGCATTTCTTGCATTAATCATGCTCTTACATTGTATTTCTTACACTGTATTTTCATATGCCTGTTCTCACATCACTATATGTCATTATTTTGATCACATGAGGATTCTCGCTATATTAGGGGCTATGGAGCCACGTCTGTGAGGGACTGGTATATGGAGCTCCCTGCCGATGTATGTCGCATCATCGACGAGGCCGGCTTCGGCTTATTCTGCACTGGGCTATCCCGCCATATCACGAGTCATCCATTTCTTGGCGCATTAGTGGAGCGGTGGTGGGATACCACCAACTCTTTCCATTTCTCCACCGCCGGGGAGATGACAATGACTCCTTACAACTTCTCCATGCTCACAAGCGTAGAAGTAAGGGGTAATCTGATCCCTTACGATATGGACATAGGCGAGTGGCAGGCCGCTTGGCTATATTTGTTGGGAGCACGCCCACCTCTTTTTCGAGTGGCGATGGTACGATATAGTTGGTTTGCCAAGCATTTCTGCGAGAGGGAGCTGTAGACCCCAGAGGAGACTGAGCACTACACCCAGGGCTTTTTGATGCTTCTCTTTGGTACCACCTTGTTTGTGAATAGATGGAACACCGCAGGGCTGTATCTCCTGAGCGCCCTGGTGGACTTGCCTCAGGTCCGACTCTATGATTGGGGAAGAGCTGGTCTCGCCACACTATATGGCTATATGAGCTCGACATCCCACATGAGGGGAGACAGGGTCAAAGGCTACTGGAGAGCCTGGGAGGTATGCTTTACCTCTCTGCTTTACATTTTTTATCTTCTAGTTTTGTGCTTTCTGCTTTGCACATTCTGCATTCTCTGTATCTGTCACTGTATTACACATTCTATTTTTTGCATTCTGCATTCTGCATTCTGCATTCTCTGTGTCTATACAATATATACTCACTATTGCCTTTTCCTTGCAGCTTTGGGTATATGCATATTTCCTAACCCTCACTCCTATGCCAGAGGTGGAGATGCCCCCTGTTGTGCCATACTCTCATCAATACGATGACAGATGCCTATAGACAACCCAAGAGACCTTCCCATTCTTCTGTCGATACTTCGACAGAGTAGTTGCGGGAGAGGTAACCCAAACTCATAGTTATTTTTGCTTTACTTCGACTCTGATTCATACTTCGATATCTGATGGTAAGTAATAATCTATACATTCTGTGTTGGCAGATCACTGGGCAGCCTTGGGGCACGATGCTGGCTGGAGTTAGAGACAAGTACACCGGAGCCTAGGCGGCCTCCCATTTTCGACTATTGCTTGAGGGCTCGGTTTGCTGAGCTTGGTTCTTGCCCAAGTGGTTCATGCGCTAGACCATGGGCTTACCTAAGCCAGTATTTCCCATGACGCCTCCAGCATCCATGAGGACTACAGAGAGCCTCTCCTTCCATGAGATGATCCAGTTCATGAAGGGCTTGGATACCGACTACTTCCGCAGGGAAGGGAATTCTTCGATATTCATTCAGACACACCTCATGTGTTATGACCCGAACCCGCCCCCATGGGTTGATGACATAACCGGCCAGTAATCATGAGATTACCTACGGCATCAAACCAAACAAAATGTATGTTAACAGAGTTAATGGGGGCCAAACGGAAGCAGTTTAAAACATTGTCCATATAGTTGTGCCGACATGGCACATCATAGCAAACCATACATATGCACATTAATAACTCACAACAAAATATGTACTACACAAGGTTCTGTACATATAGGATCATATAAGTCTAAATCAACCCAAGAAAACTATATACAACACATTCAAAGACTTCGCCCACATGACAAAGTAAAACAGAATGACAAAAAGGCGAAGACGGGCCTCGTGCGTGAGACGCAACGGTTGACTCTTCAAAACCTTTGTTGTTCCTCACAGACGTCACTGGGGTTGGGTTTGGACTTCTCTTGGCTCAGCTACAAACACATGAATGGGCGTGAGCGAAAGCCCAGTGAATAATATCAAATAAAGGAGTTATACAAACGGTATGTAGAACAACATGCTCCGAACGGCCTTGGGCCCAATTCATATTTTTATTTATGTCAAACTGGCCTTTGGCCCATTCATTTATTCATATCAAACTGGCCTTTGGCCCATTCATTTATTCATGTCGAAAACGGCCTCTGGCCCATCCATTCATTCGTGTCAAAACGGCCTTTGGCCCATTCATTCATTCTTGTCAAAACGGCCTTTGGCCCATTCATTTATTCATGTCAAAACGGCCTCTGGCCCATCCATTCATTCGTGTCAAAACGGCCTTTGGCCCATTGATTCATTTGTGTCAAAACGGCCTTTGGCCCATTCATTTGTTCATGTCGAAACGGCCTCTGGCTCATTCATTCATGTCAAAATGGCCTCTGGCCCATCCATTCATTCATATCAAAACGGCCTCTGGCCCATTCAGTCACGTCAAAACGGCATCTGGCCCATTCAGTCATGCCAAAACGGCCTTTGGCCCATCCATTCATTCTTGTCAAAGCGGCCTCTAGCCCATTCATTCATGTCAAAACGGCCTCTGGCCCATCCATTCATTCCTGTCAAAATGGCCTCTGGCCCATTCATTCATGTCAAAACGGCCTCTGGCCCATCCATTCATTCTTGTCAAAACTTCATTCGTGTCAGACTTTCATTCTCGTCAGACTGATAGGAAGCTAAGCAGTTGGACAAATAGCATATTCCAGATTTCTTTATTAAGATACTACTCACAGTGGTCGGTTGGTTGATTTGCCCTGGAGCTTGACCCTACACATCACATAACACATATGGGTCACAAATAATTCAATCCATTCTTTAATTCACATATTTCTCTTTAGGCTTTATTCTTATCCCTTTAATTCATTTACAATTGCTCAATTCATGCCTACGAGTACTTAGAAGTGAAAGAGAACGGAAAACAAAACTTAGAATGCCTTTTCAAAATTTTAGAAAACATGGTCCTCGCTCGAGCGTGGAATTCCCCATTCGAGCGGACCCGTGAGGTCTGCAAAAGTGCTGGATGCACCAAAATTACGCTCGAGTGTGAAGTTTGGCGCCCAAGCTGAAGGTTTTTCTACATAGCTCCCCACTCGAGCATGAACTCCCCCGCTCAAGCGGACATCCAAGTCTGCAAAAATACTAGGAGCACGAAATTCACGCTCGAGCTGCGTTTTCCCCCCTCGAGCGGACATCAAATTTTCTAGGTTTTCCAGAACATGTTCTTGAGCTCCAATTCGACATTCAATGGTTCTAGATGCATGCTTTTGGCTCAAACTTCACATATACATATCCCAACATGGTATAGACACCAATTTACCACACAATGAAGCTCAATTTCACAATTTAATCACATGCATGTCTCAAATTAACTCAATCTCATCACCAACACACTAGATTGAAACATGCAAGACTCAAACTCCCATGATTTGCACTTGCATGTGAAATATACACAATATCCTCAACTTAATTGGTGAAGAGATGATCAAATACCTGAACTTAAACCAAAAACCCAACATGGATCATACACATTGTGCTCAAATACGGAAATTCATAGTAATTTCCTAGATGCATGCATCTATTGGCTTTGAATTCAACAAATACAACTCAATTTCCTTATAATCAAACTAATTCATGTTCTTGACCATTAATCAAACTTGAATTCACAATAATACACATTAAATTCTTGAATTCAAAATCAATTGCTTACCTAGAAGCCCAATCTTCCCAATCTAGGGTTAATTCTTTAGTTTAACTTCAAGACTTCCAAGCTTCAAGACCAAAACATAGATTTTCTCTCCTCTCTCTCCCTAATTTTGGGTCTCTCCCCCTTTAGAGAGCTAAATCAGCCAAAAGATGAAACAAAGAGAGGAATTGAGTGTGTATTGCCCCTTTTATACAAGTCCCACTAAATCAATTTAATAATAATAAATAATTGGGCACTAATTCATCAATTAAATCAATTTTATCTGATCCAAATCAATTTTCAATCAAATTTCAGCATAGGCTCTAAAAATCACGCTAATCACAATGGCGTAGTTAATTTCGGGTTTCGTGGCCGATAAGGTCTTTAATTTAATTTCCAAAGCAGATAATCAAACAGATATTCCTACGGTGAACAGATAGAAATTGAAAACCACATATTTTCACATAAATGGTACACATAAACATATCAAACACATAATCATATTCATAATAAGGACCAATTAGCATAATACGGAACAGGGTTATCACATCATGCCTCCCTTGACAGGTGCTCGTGCTCCTGCAAGCAGAGCAGTAGGTGCCCCTATGGCAGGTAGGACTCGGGCGATGAGGGCAAGGACTAGAGGGGCCCCTCCCGTTGGGCAGGTCACCAGCTGACTAGAGCTTCTGACCAAGTTGACATGTTAGCGGCACACTGGGGATCTTTACTAGGTCCCGATTAAGCCCGCAACGGCCGGGCATGCACTTGTTGGGGTTCAAGGCCCGACTCAGCTTTGGACCATTCTTTACATTTGCATCCTATATTTCATTTCTGAGAATAAATTTACAAGCCTCTACAGAGTACATGCGGAGGGCTCTTGAGCCGATAACCTCCCTAATGGGCATGGTGCAGAGAGCACCAGTGGCGACGACTGCGCTCGCACCATCACCATCCTCTCTAGCAACAGAGAGGAGAGAGAGACGGGCTCCAGCTCGTGGCTGAGGCAGAGCTAGGGCCACCCGAGATGAGAACGGTCTTTCAAAGCCCATTATGAGTGATGAAGATGCTAAGACGAGCGACTCTAAGGACGCAGCGAGTCAGCATTCAGAGTCATCTGAGAGTGGAGACGTATCGGCTCGGGTTCCAAGAATTGAGGTGATGTTGAGTCAGGCTCCGGAGCAGAGAGCGGCGATGATACCGGCTTAGGTTCTTGTTAAAGTTCTGCATCAGACAGTGGTGTTGATGGAGACAGTGCCCCTGAGTCCTCTTCTCTGTGGAAGAGGACGAAGAGGGCTCCTCGAACCTGAGGCGACCAGTGCTGATTTTTATATTTTTGCTTAGTTTCTTTTTTTTTATAGCATTAGCACATGTATAGCCTTAGGAAGTTCTGTTTTGCTTTAAAGCTTGTATTCCTCCTTTGTAAAAAGCCATGATCGAAATAAAGCCGGCAGTTTTATGAAAAATGTGTTGTTATTTTTTGCATCATGAGCACCATATATGCATGAAATGGATAGGGAATTGAAATGGCCAAGAGTGTTTGATTAAAACAAGACGCTTAGTCAGGTAACGAACCAACCAACAACCAAAATACAAAATACAATATACAACTCAATAAGCAACACAACAACAACTCGATAAACAAAACAACTCAAATACAACTCGACAAGATTAATAAAACCAAAAGGACTGAAAACAAGACCTTAAAAGACACAAAGACCAGAACAAAACACATGCTTCCAACATTGTTCAGCACAAGGATGGATGGAAGATCTAAGAGGAAGGGTGCCAGCCAAAGCAGAAAAGCTGTCGGCCACCAAAGTGAAAACCCTCCAGATTGTTGCCACCTGGCTTCCACTCACTGCCTTATCTTCTACAAAAGGATGAACTTCGTAGTTTCTTCATATTAGCTGCAAATTCTTCACAAATGGAGCCATTTTTCACCAAAAAGCTCTCGGATTGGATTACAACTTTAGATGGCTCGGAAAAGATGAATTTTTGGGGTTTCGGCATAAATCCCAATATTCTGAGTGCTTTCTGGGATGAGTGTGATTACTCTATCCTGGTTAGCAATTTCTACCATTGGTACGAATCTAGCTGAGGCAGAAGATTATTCACATTTTGTTCAATTCAGGGGTAGTTCCTTACCATACGATCCATTTTACCACACCTATAACAAGCCCCAGAAATTCGATAACAAACTCCTTGGTGTTTCTTACCACATTCATTACATGTTGGTGTTGTATTCCTTGCAGAGTTTGAAGTATGCGATGATCCCGTATTTCGCTTTTTAAATGACCTATTCTTTGAGAAAAAGCCTATCTCTTGCTTTTCCATTCAGAAGATCAGTTCATATTAGCTTTGGTCGTCAGGTTCGGTCTGCCACCTCAACATATTTTGTGACTTCTAACACATTCACTTGGTGCTCTTTGCACTGGTGGTGGCAAAGGTTCTTACCGTAGCGGCCACTGATACTGTTGTCTTAAGATCTTTGCCATTTATTGTACTGTCTTTCTAGTCAACCAAGTCGGGCTGTGAAGAGTCTGCAACTCGTATGCCCTATACCTTATTCCATGATCTACAGAAATTCTATTAAGCCATGCCCAATAAGGAATGCCCAATACAAAAATAAACACAGATACACATAGGTGCATTCGCACATAGCAACGTCATTAATTTCTCATTTTAACGCATCATCAAGGCACATTAATCACATACGTAACAGATGATTGCATAATTATCAGAATCGGATGTTGAACATTTACTCAGTAATTATATACTCAAATCATATTTCACATAAAACACCCATTTGCATAGTCGATATGCACATATGCAACTTTTCATGATTCATATGTTCATGTATGTGCATTATAACAAAACAACTTGTTGTACACATTAGTGCAACAATTCATATCTCAAATAATCACATGTTCTCCACCATCTGGTTACGCTTGCATTATACTTTATACAAAAGATTCACAGGTATGCATATACTAAAAGGCATACATATTCAAATAATTTGTAATGCAAGCGAATCACAAACTTAAAACACATAGTCATTCACCTTAAACATTTAAGCGTATTCTTGATAACTTTCAGATTCATATTTATCACATGAATGCATCCTAAGATCTCTTCTAGACACTTATTGCTCTTTGGCAAGTGTGGTAAGTTATTAACTTGTGCTCTAATACCACTGCTGTCATGACTCGAACCCACCCCCGTTGGTTGAGGACATAACCGGCCAGTAATCATGAGATTACCTACGGCCATAAACCAAACAAAATGTATGTTAACAGAGTTAATGGGGGCCAAACGGAAGCTGTTTAAAACATTTCCATAACGTCTTCGACATGGCACATCATAGCAAACCATACATATGCACATTAATAACTCACAACAAAATATGTACTACACAAGGTTCTGTACATATAGGATCATATAAGTCTAAATCAACCCAAGAAAACTATATACAACACATTCAAAGACTTCGCCCACATGACAAAGTAAAACAAAATGACAAAAGGCGAAGACGGGATCGTGCGTGAGACGCAACGGTGACTCTTCAAAACCTTTTGTTGTTCCTCACAGACTCACTGGGGTGGGTTTGGACTTCTCTTGGCTCAGCTACAAACACATGAATGGCGTGAGCGAAAGCCCAGTGAATAATATCAAATAAAGGAGTTATACAAACGGTATGTAGAACACCATGCTCCAACGGCCTTGGCCCAATTCATATTTTTATTTATGTCAAACTGGCCTTTGGCCCATTCATTTATTCATTTCAAACTGGCCTTTGGCCCATTCATTTATTCATGTCGAAACGGCCTCTGGCCCATCCATTCTTCGTGTCAAAACGGCCTTTGGCCATTCATTCATTCGTGTCAAAACGGCCTTGGCCCATTCATTTATTCATGTCAAAGGCCTCTGGCCATCCATTCATTCGTGTCAAAACGGCCTTTGGCCCATCATTCATTCTTGTCAAAACGGCCTTTGGCCCATTCATTTCATTCATTGTCAAAACAGCCTTTGGCCCATTCATTCATTCATGTCAAAACGGCCTTTGGCCCATTCATTCATTCGTGTCAAAACGACCTTTGGCCCATTCATTTATTCTGTCGAAACGGCCTCTGGCCCATTCATTCATGTGAAATGGCTCTGGCCATCTATTCATTCTGTCAAACGGCCACTGCCATCATCATGTCAAAACGGCCTCTGGCCCATTCAGTCATGTCAAAACGGCCACTGCCCATTCATTCATTCTGTCAAAGCTGTCACATCAAAACGGCCTCTGCCATTCATTCATTCAAACGCTCTGCCATCATTCATTCTAAAACGGCCCTGGCCCATTATTCATGTCAAAACGGCCTCTGGCCCATTCAGTCATGTCAAAACGCCTTGGCCATCTTTCATTCGTGTCAGACTGATAGGAAGCTAAGAGTTGGACAAATACATATTCCAGATATTAAGATACTACTCACAGTGGTCGGTTGGTTGATTTGCCCTGGAGCTTGACCCAACACATCACATAACAAATATGGGTCACAAATAATTCAATATTCTTTAATTCACATATTTCTCTTTAGGCTTTATTCTTATCCCTTTAATATTTACAATTGCTCAATTCATGCCTAAGAGTACTTAGAAGTGAAAGAGACAGAAAACAAACTTAGAATGCCTTTTCAAAATTTCAGAAAACATGGTCCTCGCTCGAGCGTGGAATCCTCCTCGAGCGGACCCGTGAGGTCTGCAAAAGTGCTGATGACCAAAATTACGCTCGAGGTGAAGTTTGGCGCTCGCAGCTGAAGGTTTCTACATAGCTCCCCGCTCGAGCGTGAACTCCCCCGCTAGCGGACATCCAAGTCTGCAAAAATACTAGGAGACGAAATTCACGCTCGAGCGCGTTTTCCCCGCTCGAGCCAGACATCAAAGCGCCGAATCACAATTCAGTCCTCATTGCCTCTTGAAGGCTTGTCAGAATTCAGACACATTTTAGGATTCCTGTCTAAAACAATGGATACTGGGACCTCATGCAACAATCAATCTTATTGATGTAAACAACGGCTAGTCTATAAGCATCATACAAAAATTTCACTGGGAGGAAATGAGGAAACTTAATGATTTTACATACAGTAATCCAAACGGGACTTATACCTTGGGCGTCCGACGTAGTCCCACGATGAAATTTGTAGTCACATATTCCCATTTCCATTTCGAAATAGAGAGAGGTTGCAGTAGTTCCGCCAATATCTGTTATTCAACTTTGACTTGTTGGCACCGAAAACATTTAGACACAAATTCAACAATTTCCTTCTTCACAATAGGTCGCCAACATATTTATTTCAAATGCCAACTAACTTTACCATAGAAGTTTGGTCCATTTCTCGTCACAGAAGTTCAATTCATTCTTCGATAATTCCGCAACTCACAACCCAATTCAGTACTTAGTTTAGTGACTCATCGCAGTTATCAAAGGTTAATCAAAAGTCTTCAGGAATATAAAGTGGATCCAGATACTGATTCCCGATTCAACAAATGTAGCACCCAAGCAATCAATTTCTAACACAATACACATGTCCTCGATTCATTCAACAGTTTATGGTTTACAATTCGGTTCAATATTCAATCCCCTGTTCCATTGAGTCTTCCCATATTATCTGATAGTCGTCAAAGGCATAAGGCAATTCGTATATAAATCCCCATGTCGTCAAAGACAATATCAAAGGAGTCAATCACATGTTAAGCACAATTTACATATCTTCAGAGCCCCAATTACAGAATATAATGGCACTGAGCAGTTATTTACAAGGCGTACCAAATTCACATACCTACAGATAATCAAGGTTTTTCAAAGCTTCTTAGATGCCAGTAACATTTACATAATACCAAAGGATGACATTCTGGACAAACAACGGAATAATCGCCTCGGAATCAAAACACACCCGTTCACGACCGTCGGTGGCTGACCCGAGATCGATTAGACAAACCCACCTGTACAAAACCGTCGGTGGCAATAGAGATATCTCAACAAAGGTGCTACATAGGCTTAACGTCCCCTAGCACGAAAGGACATCTCAAGAATGTCATCAAAACAACACAATACCACTCACCATAACCTGACTTCCCAAATCCGATAACACTGAAGCAGACATATGAAACATAGTCTGATTAGTCGAGAATAAATATTCAGTACCGTTTACAATCAAATCAACCTACTCTCATTGGTTTCCATAGCGTTAAATAAGCAAGAACATGATAGAACACAAGCATTGTTCCTTACGACACCCAATCACTGGATTTGCCCAATCCAGTTCATTTTTAGCACATATGTCCTCAATAGTTGGAGGTTGGCTCTCAATGGTGTTAATGGTGAGATTGATCTATTGATAGCCCACATAAGGTCTTCTAAGTAAGTCAAGTATTCCAAACAGATTCAAGTTTTGGGTCTATCAATTTTTCTGCCAAGAATAATCTGGCTATTTATTTATAAACAATTCTTAATCCCCTTTAACAAAATCAAATTAGATAGAGGGTCTCATCAAATCAATCCAAGCAAAGGTCTCATCAATCATATTCAATGAGGGTTCTACTAGGCCAAATCAGACAAAAGGTTCTATCGGATCGAATAAGATAAAAGTTTTCTCAAATAGGGTTTATTTGGTTCTGTAAGGCATACTTCGTTGCTTAGGTACGTAGTCAATAGTTTCACAACTATCCTAAGTTCATTAGTTCTCAAAGTCATAGCAGAGTCATTCATCCCAACCATTTATATCAAAGTATTTCAAGTCATGTACACTATGGTATTGTCCACATAAGTTCAGGTGTAGTTGCATATGCCTGCAGTTATTCATATCAAGAGGTATGTATCATAATTAATACAGCAGTTCCCAAATAAGTTTTATGTACAAGCACATGGTGCACAGTAACACATTAAACAAAGTTCCTCGGTTGCACATCAGATGGGGTCTGTTACGCAAAAGTTCCAAATTAGTCACAAATCATAGGTTTATGAGTCAAGCCCAATTGTCTACTAATCAAAATACATGATCTCGCAATTTATAGAGTTCGTTACTTGGGGTGCTCAACTTAGTCACACAATCACAAAGTCACAATTCCAGTGGTTAATTCATTTAAAGGCAATAATATAACAAATCACCCTGAGTATAGGTTTAGATATACATGTGCCTGTATAGAGTCAATCAATATCCCAATACATATTCCCCAAATTTCCCAAATGGAACATATACATTCAATGAATACGGTCTCGATCTTGTGGGTCTAACCAATCTAGATACACATGCAGCAGATACGAAAGAAGATGCCGACCCGAATCAAATAATATTCCAAGCAAGGATGTACACATGTACTAATTCATAATCAATCAACACATAAGCATTCGTTTATAGACAGTATCAATACCTGGAATAACGGTCGCAATATTCTGAGTGCTTTCTGGGATGAGTGTGATTACTCTATCCTGGTTAGCAATTTCTACCATTGGTACGAATCTAGCTGAGGCAGAAGATTTATTCACATTTTGTTCAATTCAGGGGTAGTTCCTTACCATACGATCCATTTTACCACACCTATAACAAGCCCCAGAAATTCGATAACAAACTCCTTGGTGTTTCTTACCACATTCATTACATGTTGGTGTTGTATTCCTTGCAGAGTTTGAAGTATGCGATGATCCCGTATTTCGCTTTTTAAATGACCTATTCTTTGAGAAAAAGCCTTATCTCTTGCTTTTCCATTCAGAAGATCAGTTCATATTAGCTTTGGTCGTCAGTGTTCGGTCTAGCACCTCAACATATTTTGTGACTTCTAACACATTCACTTGGTGCTCTTGCACTGGTGGTGGCAAAGGTTCTTACCGTAGCGGCCACTGATACTGTTGTCTTAAGATCTTTGCCATTTATTGTACTGTTCTTTCTAGTCAACCAAGTCGGGCTGTGGAAGAGTCTGCCAACTCGTATGCCCTTACCTTATCCATGATCTACAGAAATTCTTATTAAGCCATGCCCAATAAGGAATGCCCAATACAAAAATAAACACAGATACACATAGGTGCATTCGCACATAGGCACGTCATTATATTCTCATTTTACGCATCATCAAGGCACAATTAATCACATACGTAACAGATGATTGCATAATTATCAGATATCGGATGTTGAACATTTACTCAGTAATTATATACTCAAATCATATTTCACATAAACACCCATTTGCATAGTCGAATGCACATATGCAACTTTTCATGATTCATATGTTCATGTATGTGCATTATAACAAAACAAACTTGTTGTACACATTAGTGCAACAATTCATATCTCAAATAATCACATGTTCTCACCATCTGGTTACGCTTGCATTATACTTTATACAAAAGATTCACAGGTATGCATATACTAAAAGGCATACATATTCAAATAATTTGTAATGCAAGCGAATCACAAACTTAAAACACATAGTCATTCACCTTAAACATTTAAGCGTATTCTTGATACTTTCAGATTCATATTTATCACATGAATGCATCCTAGATCTCTTCTAGACACTTATTGCTCTTTTGGACAAGTGTGTAAGTTATTAACTTGTGCTCTAATACCACTCTGTCATGACTCGAACCCACCCCCGTTGGTTGAGGACATAACCGGCCAGTAATCATGAGATTACCTACGGCCTCAAACCAAACAAAATGTATCGTAACAGAGTTAATGGGGGCCAAACGGAAGCTGTTTAAAACTTTATCCATAGAGCCGTGCTTCCATGGCACATCATAGCAAACCATACATATGCACATTAATAACTCACAACAAAATATGTACTACACAAGGTTCTGTACATATAGGATCATATAAGTCTAAATCAACCCAAGAAAACTATATACAACACATTCAAAGACTTCGCCCACATGACAAAGTAAAACAAAATGACAAAAGGGCGAAGACGGAGATCGTGCGTGAGACGCAAGGGCTGACTCTTCAAAACCTTTGTTGTTCCTCACAGACTTCACTGGGGCTGGGTTTGGACTTCTCTTGGCTCAGCTACAAACACATGAATGAGCGTGAGCGAAAGCCCAGTGAATAATATCAAATAAAGGAGTTATACAAACGGTATGTAGAACACCATGCTCCAAACGGCCTTGGGCCCAATTCATATTTTTATTTATGTCAAACTGGCCTTTGGCCCATTCATTTATTCATTTCAAACTGGCCTTTGGCCCATTCATTTATTCATGTCGAAACGGCCTCTGGCCCATCCATTCATTCGTGTCAAAACGGCCTTTGGCCCATTCATTCATTCGTGTCAAAACGGCCGTTGGCCCATTCATTTATTCATGTCGAAATGGCCTCTGGCCTATCCATTCATTCGTGTCAAAACGGCCTTTGGCCCATTCATTCATTCATGTCAAAACGGCCTTTGGCCCATTCATTCATTCATGTCAAAACAGCCTTTGGCCCATTCATTCATTCATGTCAAAACGGCCTTTGGCCCATTCATTCATTCGTGTCAAAACGACCTTTGGCCCATTCATTTATTCTTGTCGAAACGGCCTCTGGCCCATTCATTCATGTGAAAATGGCCTCTGGCCCATCTATTCATTCTTGTCAAAACGGCCACTGGCCCACTCATTCATGTCAAAACGGCCTCTGGCCCATTCAGTCATGTCAAAACGGCCACTAGCCCATTCATTCATTCTTGTCAAAACGGCCTCTGGCCTATTCATTCATGTCAAAACGGCCTCTGGCCTATTCATTCATGTCAAAACGGCCTCTGGCCCATCCATTCATTCTTGTTAAAACGGCCTCTGGCCCATTAATTCATGTCAAAACGGCCTCTGGCCCATTCAGTCATGTCAAAACGGCCTGTGGCCCATCCTTTCATTCGTGTCAGACTGATAGGAAGCTAAGTAGTTGGACAAATATCATATTCCAGATATCTTTATTAGGATACTGCTCACAGTGGTCGGTTGGTTGATTTGCCCTGGAGCTTGACCCAACACATCACATAACAAATATGGGTCACAAATAATTCAATATGTCCTTTAATTCACATATTTCTCTTTAGGCTTTATTCTTATCCCTTTAATTGATTTACAATTGCTCAATTCATGCCTAAGAGTACTTAGAAGTGAAAGAGGACAGAAAACGAAACTTAGAATGCCTTTTCAAAATTTCAGAAAACATGGTCCTCGCTCGAGCGTGGAATTCCTCGCTCGAGCGGACCCGTGAGGTCTGCAAAAGTGCTAGATGGACCAAAATTACGCTCGAGCGTGAAGTCTGGCGCTCGAGCTGAAGGTCTGTCTACATAGCTCCCCGCTCGAGCGTGAACTCCCCCGCTTGAGCGGACATCCAAGTCTGCAAAAATACTGGGAGAACGAAATTCACGCTCGAGCGGCGTTTTCCCCGCTCGAGCAGACATCAAATTTTCTGGGTTTTCCAGAACATGTTCTTGAGCTCCAATTCGACATTCAATGGTTCTAGATGCATGCTTTTGGCTCAAACTTCACATATACATATCCCAACATGGTATAGACACCAATTTACCACACAATGAAGCTCAATTTCACAATTTAATCACATGCATGTCTCAAATTAACTCAATCTCATCACCAACACACTAGATTGAAACATGCAAGACTCAAACTCCCATGATTTGCACTTGCATGTGAAATATACACAATATCCTCAACTTAATTGGTGAAGAGATGATCAAATACCTGAACTTAAACCAAAAACCCAACATGGATCATACACATTGTGCTCAAATACGGAAATTCATAGTAATTTCCTAGATGCATGCATCTATTGGCTTTGAATTCAACAAATACAACTCAATTTCCTTATAATCAAACTAATTCATGTTCTTGACCATTAATCAAACTTGAATTCACAATAATACACATTAAATTCTTGAATTCAAAATCAATTGCTTACCTAGAAGCCCAATCTTCCCAATCTAGGGTTAATTCTTTAGTTTAACTTCAAGACTTCCAAGCTTCAAGACCAAAACATAGATTTTCTCTCCTCTCTCTCCCTAATTTTGGGTCTCTCCCCCTTTAGAGAGCTAAATCAGCCAAAAGATGAAACAAAGAGAGGAATTGAGTGTGTATTGCCCCTTTTATACAAGTCCCACTAAATCAATTTAATAATAATAAATAATTGGGCACTAATTCATCAATTAAATCAATTTTATCTGATCCGAATCAATTTTCAATCAAATTTCAGCATAGGCTCTAAAAATCACGCTAATCACAATGGCGTAGTTAATTTCGGGTTTCGTGGCCGATAAGGTCTTTAATTTAATTTCCAAAGCAGATAATCAAACAGATATTCCTACGGTGAACAGATAGAAATTGAAAACCACATATTTTCACATAAATGGTACACATAAACATATCAAACACATAATCATATTCATAATAAGGACCAATTAGCATAATACGGAACAGGGTTATCACAGTCTTCCCCCCTTTAGGAAGTTTGGTCCTCCAAACTTATTTCACCTTCAGTCGAACTGGTCGGGCTTAGTACCTGGGAGAAAGGTTCATCCGCAAGACACAAGACGTCACTGACGCCGACATTCCATACCCTTCTCCTCCAGTTATGAGGGTGATTGATGAGCTTCAAGACAGTCCTCAGATCAACCTCCTAATGTTGGGCGAGGATGGCGACTGACATTATGAGCTTGGTGACTTCACCACATTCTTACACACTCGGGTGATTGCGCCTCTTACCCCGGGCGTGGTTCGCACTGTGCCGGAGGTTGCAGCGGCTAGCGATGAACCTGCTGGAGGTGCCTCTGTCGTTGCTCGCATTCTTGGGTTTCTTATGATTCTAACTGAGATCATGTGCATGCGTCCAGATAGAGTGATCGAGCAGATCCTGCTTGAGCATATTGAGAAGAGGGACCGCAGGCTAGCATCCGTTCTTGGCATCGAGTAGGTGCATATTTCTTTATGCTTCTACTCACTGCACTTTATCTTGTTTTGTTTTCCACCATTTCTGTTCATTGTTCCCTATTAATTCTGTCCACCTTTCTCAAATTCTGTTCCTTTTACAGATACCCCGGGCGTATGCTGATGACCTCCTCCGGACGATCGACCTATTGCTTCTTATGGTACGGAGAAGGTAGAATGCCTTAGTCACTCATGGGATTGAGGTACATTCTGCTATAGTTCACTGTTGTTGCCATACTGTTTATACTCTTGTTAGTCCATATTGATACTTGCACTCGTTTTAGCTCAAGCCGGTGCCAGTAGTGCCTGTAGGACATTCTTTGGCTAGTAGACAGAGATGGGGTCCAGTAAGGGGCCAAGGGGGAGCCGATCGAGGGAGAGGCCGAGTGAGGCAGCGCTCACCTTCTAAGGAGTCTTTTGATGAGTCTATGACCCCTGAGGATGAGGGAGAGGAGGTTGACTTGTAGTCTAGTAGCCCCAGCAACGACAACGATGCACCTCCTCTGCAGCCGATGAGGAAGAGGGCAAGGGTGGGTTACTAATGAGGACGATGATTTTGTTTTTTGTTTTTGTTTTTGTTTTTGCTTTGTAGTTAAAGACTAGCTTCAAATAGACCCTTTTTTTTTGTTAAAGGATTTTCTTTTATTTTTCTTTGTAGAACAATGATCGGGGTTGGACCCGCTAGTTATAAATGACAAGTTTTTTTTTTTTTAATGATCTCCTTGTACAATGTAATGAATGGCATTTGTATGTGATGAATGGCGCAACCTTTGCATGGTAACTTCACATAAGACTTAAAACAATGAATATTTACTCTTGCATTCATTCTTCGATTGGATAACAACCCACGACCAGACGAAATGTAAAATACAACTCGATAATAGAAAAAAAAATGAAAAACAACTCAAAAATACTAACTAACACTTAGTATGAACAAAACAAGACTAAAAAACACAACTGTGGTACGTCAAGGCAAAGGCTAGCTTTTCCTACAACTGCACTGATCTAAAACATTATTTAGACCTGGCCAGGCCTAAATAGGCATGGCTGGGCTTCGCTGAGGCACTACTAGGCCTAAGTGTGAGGTCGGTCAATGCTGCCCCGCTGTGATGCACTGCTCCTTCTTATCCTCTATAAATGGTGCTCTCATGCTGTTTTTGTGGTAGAATAGCAAGTCTTTAATATTTTGCTCCCAAGATGGAGACATTGCACAACAATAGGCTCCAAGACTGGATAGCCACTTTGGACGGCTCGGAAAAGGTGAATTTTGGTGGTTTTGGCCTAAATGCCCTTTTTCCGCTGAGCCGTTCTCCACTTTGCTTTCCATTCCTTCATGCTACAACTGGATGTTGGAACTCGATTACACACATCTTGAGCTTTGGGGGACAAGAGATATGCCCGACAATCGAAGAATTTCAGGCATTAATGGAATCCCAACTCGATGAGGAAATCATACCACAGCCCCGTTTCGGCCAAATCCAAGCTTTGGGATAGATGTGCAGGCTCACTTTACACGAGGCTCGATCCTTGGTCCACAATGGAGAGCTGGATATTCCCAGTCTGATTCATCGATTTTTTGACATTGGCGATCGAGGTAATCTTCTTTGGTGGGGTTTTACGCAACAAGCCCTTTGCTTGTGTTTGTTGGCACATTTCCTCATTGTCCCTAGTTTCGGCTAATTGAAGTGGCCCAAGGTTTGAAAGAAGGCAAGAGTTGCATTAGTTTGGTGCTGGCCGAGACTTTGATGGGCCTAGACACCTTCCATTGGCGATAGACCACCAAATTCGCATGGAGTCCACTACTTCTTTAGGTAATGTTTCCCATCTTTTCTCATATGTGTTTCTCACATCTCTTGGCACTCATGCTCTATTTTTCGCTCAAAGCCCTTTTCTCACTTTTCTCTCAACATACATCTCTCTGTTCTTTAATCTCTCTTTTCTTTCATCCCTCCCCAGGTATGGCTAATAGACCTAATAGACAAGCTGAAGGTAGTGGACTCCTGCCCTGCATACTCAGCTCGAGCATACTTCTTCCACCAACAACTAGTGGATTTCCCGAATGAGGGATGATGGTGCCTCTGGATGTGCAGCAGGTCTATTGCTAACATCACTTGGCGTTGCCCTGGCCTAATCTGACCGAAATGAGCTGCAACATGACTCGGTAACCTGGCGTTCAGTTGATTGGCCTGACACACTATGCATTCTACTTTTTGTTCCTATTCTGACGTCAGTTTGGACATGATCAGACTTGCCCAGAAGAGGGGGTAGAATACCCGGCTTCATTCCCCATCTGTGGTTCACATTTGGCTAGGTGTAGACACCCCATTTTTGACCGTCCTCAAGACTTGGACGTCACCGTTTGAACACTAGGTGATCATCCATGTTCGTGTTCGTCTTGAGTTCTCGGAGGTTTCGATCGCGCCCCTTGCCTCAAGACCTCTCGACATGTTTGTTTTGTGCTTGGTTGTATACCAAACACTTGTGTTTTGTTTCTGAGGGCAGAGGGTGGCTTGTTGGCCATCCTTACACCCCACCGGCCAAGGCTTGAAGTCACCGGCCCCTTATTCTTGCCATCGGCCAAAGGTTGTGGCCGATCGGCACCGTTTTTGGTCGATCAACCATTTTTGCTGGTCAACTCCTTTCCATCTGCTTTTGGCAGATATTTTATGCCAGCTGTGACAGCTGGCATCCACTTTATGGAGGGATTTGCCTCTTGTTTAGCTTCTCTTGGAAGCTTGAGGATTTGAACCTCTTTAAAGAGGGAGCCCTTCCTCCCTCCTCCAGGGTCAGAGAATTAGGGTTAGAGAGTGAGATACAACTTTGTATCTATATTCCCTTATTTGATCCCATTTTATGCCTCAAAAATGAGTCTGTGTCTTACTATTGCACACAAACACCTAGTGTTACACCACCTTTGGGTAGCTGAGGCATTAGAGGGTTGTTGTTAAGGTTCTTGAGCTGATTTTGATCAGAGAAAGGTGCTGAAGTGGTGTTCTTGAAGAGGTTCTTCAAGGGTGAGTATCCTTACTTTAGTTCCCCCATTTTTGCACAAGCTTTTAGCCTATCTTGCTTATTGTTTTGAGGTTCGAATATAACTGATAAAAGTTCTAATTTTGTGTGTTTTAGAACTTTGTTTAAGGTCACTTTGAGGTTTGGGGTTGTTTCCCCCCCTCCAAGGCCTTGTTAGGCCTTGTTTTAGGCCATACCTTTTGGCCATTGTTTTTGGTCTTTGCATGACCTCTCTACAACCAAAATTCAAAGGATTTTCAGTGGTGGATAGGTGGTTTTGAGGTCCCAAATGGGAGAGGGTCATCCCCTCTCCACGTTGTGTTTAATGCTTGCATAAATGGCTTATGTTGTAGCATGTTTGCCTAGCTTTATTTGGCTCCATTTTAGTATGTATTAGGTGTTATTTTGCCATGATATAGCACTGTTTTAAGTTGGTTTAGACATGCCATGTATGCTCCATACACTTGTCTTGTAATCCCATGTTTTGGCCTAACATGCATCATGTTGTAACATGTCTTTCGAGCATGATTTTGGCTTGGCTTCAAGTAGTTTTTATCCATGTTTTGGTATGCTTGAGGTCTGATTTTGGTTGTTTGAATCATTCATGACTCGCTTTGTGTAGCTACCATGCAATCTAGCTTGAAGGCTTTGAGTTTTGAATCCCCTAGCATGCTTTACGTGGCTCATTTCAATGATTTGGCATCATTGGATATGGTATTTCAGTCCATATTTCATGCTTGTATCCTTGCATTTTCCATCCTTTCAATGCTTTGAAGAGTTGGCGTCTTATGCTCCATGATTGGGTCATTGGGCATGCTTTTAGACTTAGGCCATTTAGATGCCATCTAAGTGGGTTTTGGGGCTTATTTTGGCATGATATGATTCTGTTTTGCATTGAATAATCCATGCCATGTTTGGTTGTGATTGGTGTAGAGCAATGCTCCCTTTTGTAGCTTTGAATGCCCTTTGTTTTGGGCACATTTCTTAGCATGTTTTGGCCTTGTTCCATGCATGCTCTAACCTTGTTTTGGTCTGCCTTGGGACTGTTTTAAGTCCTCTTGGCCCTTTGGGATTTGTCTTGTGTGGCCATGGTTTGACCCCTTTGGTTAGCCTTAGGCTTTGGACCTTCTTGCTGCTTTGTTTGCTTGGTTTATGTGATTTGGCATCATTCCTAGCCTCATTTCAGAGCACGTAACATCATCACATTTGCATGCTTTCCATTCCTTTTAAGTGTGCTTAAAAGTTCCCGATTGATGCTTAAGCTTTACGCCAATTACCATGCATGTTTGTATGTGCATTTGTCCCTTATCCCTTAGCATATTGGCCACTAGTTTGGGCTTGTTTGAGAGCTACCCATGTTAGTGTAATTCCATCTCACCATGTTGTTGCATGTTTGTTTCATTTTGCATGTTGTTGCATGCTTTACATGTCCACATGTTTAAGTTGCATGCCTATTGCATATTGCATGTTAACATGCCCATGTTGCATTAGATTTGTTGCACACTTGAGTTATTTGCATGCTTACTTGCTTGCCTAGGTTGCATTGCATTGTGTGTGCATCCCTTGCCTCTTGATCAATCATGATACAGGTTGGGGCCCTTTATGTGTTTTGTGTATTTCATTCCATATTGAGTTGCACACTTGGCTTCTTTGGCCATCATGCATTGAAAAGCGTGATTGGTGGCCCGAGGGTCGAGAGCCATACTCCCTTGAGTTCATGACATGATGAGGAGGGTGGTGGTGCATACATTGCTTTGAAAATGCATTGCCATGTCTTGTATGTCCTCTGCTGCAGGAAGACAGGATTCTGCAGGAAGGGATGGCCGACTGACCACATTTAGTGCCGATCGGCTAAGTATGTTTGGCCGAGAGCCCCACAAATGGTCGATGACCAGTTATCCATGGCCGGTGGTGTTCCCTTTTGGTTGGTGGCCTCCCACAACCCTCAGGGAGTAGTTCAGAAGCAACTTTGGGACTTGTTCAGTCTTCAGGGGAGAAAAACAGTGCAAACAGAGGCAGCATGAACATGGTGATGGATTTATGAGCGAAGCCGAGCACGCATGCATTTATCCCTCTTCCCGAGGCTGCTTTACCACTTTATTAGCTTTGTTAATTTGCTTAACTAGTTAAGTGGTCTGTAATAATTAATTAGCTAAAGTAGTTAATTATTTATTTGGTTTGTACTATTCTTTTGGTCCCTCCGAGCGAGGGCAAGGTTGTAATAAGTGTGCATGTGTGTGATGCATGTCTTCCAACCTCCACTTCTTTCTCCCTTTTACTTACCTGCTTTCGTTGGTTAGTTTTAGGCCATATTTCAATTAGCATACCTTATGCTCGCATGTTTGCATCATTTATTTGTACCGCATGCACCGGGCTCGGTGCATCATACTAACTGCATTGAATTTCGATTCCAACTTGAAAACGTATATTGAGTTGTTGCATTCCATATGCCATTATTAGATTAGCCGAGCCTATTCTAGTTGCATTTTTGCCTGCGATGCATTAGCCATCTTAACATAGCTAGGATCATGCATTGATTTCTAACTAGTTATTGTTTTGGCTCGGAGTACTAGGTAAGCTTTTGTGTTTTAGCATTTTGCATGTGTGTGAGTAACCAACATGACAGCATGCTTGCCATGAGGCTAATTGCTTATGTGATATAATTAGATGAATGCCTATGGGTGAAGGTTGGGTTGCTTGAGTTAGAACAATTCGTCGAAACCTGTGTGTTAGCCTACTTGTGAGTAGCAAATTTCAAACTATTTTCCAAACAAACAGATGTGCGATGCTTTGTTCCAAATTAGGCGATCTAGTGTATATTTGTATGCTGTGTGCATCACAGAGTAATTCTAGGCTAATAACCGGAATAAGAGCATATAATGTTTTCAAAACTCGATATCATGCTTAGTAGTGGCCGATCTTTGATCGGGTGAGCGGGGGTGCTCATAGCTGACCTTCCCCAATCGTACCCAAGTTCCCGAGCTGAGGCAACTTTGGTGATGACGGACACGTGGCCTTAGGCAATGAGTCAGGGTTTTCTTAATTCCCCCAAAATAAATATTTAGGTGGCGACTCTGTATCTAGCAAAGCAGTCCATGTTTGGCACTTCTTTCTTAAAAATCTGTTTTCCAAAATGATTTGCCAGATTTGGACTCTTTGGTGATATATCAATCTCACATCGCATATTGTGAGATTAGATTCAGAACCGTGACATATTGAGTTTGAACTATGGAAAAGCATAGGCCCCCGAGGGCGCGTCCACACTAGGTACCTCACTGCTTGGAGGACAAGAGAGCTTCTTGCCCCTATCCCTAGTTTCAACTATGCCCTTTCTAGCGAGTGCTTGACTTGGCTCGAAGATGAGGCACAAATCAGGCCTCCTTTGGCATCAGAAGCTTCCACAAGCACAAGTGGGGGATGCATGGGCACCTGACTCATCTATGCTCCTAGCTTATTTCTTTGATCTTTACTTTTCAAGTTTTATGAATGTAATAAAAGCAACTTTGATTTGTATCGAGAGTTGGAGAACTTTGTATTGAAATCAATGAAATTAAAGTTGTGAGCACTGAAAATTTTCCTTTTGGTCCAAAAATGGTCTAAGTTGTAAAAGGTAAAATTTGAGCAAGAATCAACTTGTATCAAAACTTTTCGAAACCATTTTCGTTAAGGATCAACACTTGACATGCACGGAATCAGTCTTCGAGATGTACAACCCAAAATCCGAAGTTCACAAATTGCCCCTTAACTGAATAACATTGCTCAGCACTGTAACCACTTTTAGAATAAAGATCACAATCGAACTCTCAATTAAAGAATAGACAAAGATGACCTGATTAGACACATGGACATGATAGTTTCTCTTTTGTTTCTCTAACTTTCTCCTGTTGCTCTCAAGAAGAATGTTTCTCTCTAACTTTCTCCATACTTCTCCATCCTTCCCTATTTTCTTCTAGGAACTAATTAGCTTAGGCCACTAATTGTTTCATTAGCTTAGGTGGCCAATTTTAACTCAAAACAACCTTGCTTTTCCTCTAAGAACGAGAATTTTCGGATTAGAGGCACACCAAGGTATTTCACTGGGAGGGAGCCCTCAGTAAAATTGGCAATCTGGAGAATATCCTCTTTAAGCTCTCTACTACACCCCGAGAAAAAAATATTACTCTTACTAGGATTAGGGGTAAGGCCCGATAGATCCCTAAACTCCTCAAATCCCTGCATGATAAGAGTAACAGCACCAGGATCCCCTTTGCTGAAGATCATCAAATCATCAGCAAAACAAAGGTTGACAATTTTAGTTTTCTCACACCTCCAGTGGAATTTGAACAAAGGGCTCCTAGATTTCTCAGCCAAAATCCTAGCAAGAATTTCCATAGCCAACACAAAGAGATACGGGGGCATAGGGTCCCCTTGTCTTAATCCCCTAGCCCCTTTAAAATACTCCTGAAGGCTCCCATTAATACAAATTGAGAAAGAAGGGCTCGTGATACAAGCCTTTATCCAGGTAATCATACAAGGAGGGAAAGCCATAGTTTTAAGCATATCAATGATAAAGTCCCATCTCACAGTATCATAGGCCTTCATAATATCCACTTTTATGGCACACTTAGGAGAATGAGAACTCCTATGGTAACCTCTCATAATCTCTTGGGACAGGAAAATGTTGTCCAAGATCCTTCTACCTTGGACAAAAGCAGACTGCACAGAATCAATCAGATCAGGAAGAGCCAATTTAAGTCTATTAGCTATGATCATAGCAATGCATTTGTAGATGGTATTATAACAAGAGATGGGTCTATAGTCACCAACATGAGTAGGATTAGGAACTTTAGGAATAAGAGCTATGATGGTACTATTGACCTCAGAAAGAAGTTTACCCGAGTCAAAGAATGACTTAATGGCTAAGGTGACATCCTTACCAACAATATCCCAAGAGCTTTTAAAGAAACCAGCGGAATACTGTAGACGTCCCCGAACGCCCCGGGAGGGTGAGTCCCGTTCTGTTCATATTCAGGCTCACTACAGTTCAGGACTCTCAAATTGTCACGGTTCTTAATCTGAACCAAAGAGTCCAAATCCGGCAAATTGTTTTGAGAAACAGATTTTTAGAAAAGAAGTGCCAAACATGGACTGCTTTGCTAGATACAGAGTCGCCACCTAAATATTTTTATGAGGGGATTTAGGAAACCCTGACTCGGTGCCAAAGGCCACATGTCCGTCATCACCAAAGTAGCCTCGGCTCGGGAGCTTGGGTACGATTGGGGAAGGTCAGCTATGAGCACCCCCTCTCGCCCGATTCGAAGATCGGCCTCTACTAACCGTGATATCGAGTTTTGAAAACATTATGCGTTCTTATTCCGGTTATTAGCCTAGAATTACTATGTTATGCGCACAACAAACAAGTATAGACCAAATCGCCTAAATTGGAACAAAACATTTCATGTTTGTTTTGAAAATAGTTTGCCACACGCAAGTAGGCTAAAATGCAGATTTTGCCACCCTCAAGTGGGCTTTAGAAAAGATGGTTTTGCCACTATCTAGTGGGCTTAAAACTCACGGTTTTAGTGCATTATTCCAATTTAGGTAATTCAACCTCCACCCACAAGCATTCAAGTAGTTATATCACATAAGCAAGTAGCCTCATGGTAAGCATGCTGTCATGGCAACACTCACACGCATGCAAGGATGCTAAAACATAAATGCTCATCGAGTACTCCAAGCCAAAACAGAAACTAGTTAGTAATCATATGCATGATCCTAGTTCATGTTAAGATGGCTAATGCAACACATGCAAAATGCAACTAAGATAGGCTCGGCTAATCTACAATGACATGTGAGATGCTACAACTAGCACATATTCAACTTGGAATTGAAATATAATGCAGTTAGTATGATGCGCCGAGCCCGGTGCATGCAAGACAAATGTATAGATGCACGCATGCATAGCATAAGGTATTCTAATTTAAATATGACCTAATACTAACCATCAAAAGCATGTAAGTAAAAGGGAGAAAGAAGTGGGGGTTGGAAGACATGCACACATGCACCCACACTTATTACAAATTCGCCCTCGCTCTGAGGGACCAAAGGAATATACACATTAATTATTACAGACCACTTAATTAATTAACAAATTAACTTTTTTTTGGGTGAATATTAACAAATTAACTAAACTATGGAAAGCAGTAAAGGCCTCGGGAAGAGGATCCAATGCACGCGTGCTCAAGTTTGCTCGAAAATCCAACGCCATTCACAAGTTTGCCTCTGTTTTCCCTGCTCTGCTCCTCTGAAAATTGCACAAGTCCCAGGGAGCACTCTATGGACACTGTGGAACACCACCGGCTAAGACAGAACACCACCGGCCATGTCGGGATGGTCATCGACCATTTGTAAAGCCATCGGCCAACAACGGATAGCCGGTCGGCAGTATAGATGGCCGGCCGGCCAAAGCTTCCTGCAGAACCTGTTTTGACAGCAGCAGAAGGCAAAACAAGGCATGGCAATGCATTTCAAGCAAATGTATGCACCACCACATCCCTTATCATGTGTATGACTCAAAGGGATACGGTGCTCGATTCTCGGACCACCAATCACGCATTTCAATGCGTGATGGCCCAAGAGATCAAGTATGCATTTTCAATGTAGAATGAAATGCACATAAACAAACAATGAGCTCAACCTCTATCATACTCAATTCAAGAGGCAAAGCATGCATGCCAATGTAATGCAACCTAGGCATGTGAGCTAAGTGTGCAACATGATCATGCAAACAACAAAACCATGTGCAATAGGCACATGAACTAAACAAGTAAGCATGCAAGGCATATAACATCAATGTTAATGACACACATGCAACAACATGAAAGGCATAACACATGTAAATACGCAAAACGACTTAACACAAGAAGCATGCCAAATGCAATGACACTTAAACATGCAACATGTTAATAGGCTAAGTACCTAAAAATACAAACATGTATAGCATGCAACAACATGCCAAAGGGATGGTCTTAAACTAATTTGGACAGCCCTCTACTAGGTCCAAAACAGTGGCCAACATGCTCAAGAATGGAAGCCAAAACACATACAAATAGGCATGCATGCAAGGTCCAACACTTAGGCACATAGATATCACGAGTTCGAGTCAAGCTCTCTAAAATCCCCAGCAAAGTCGGCAGAAACTGTAGACGCGCCCCGGTGGGCCTCATGCTACAGTTCGGACTCGATTTTGTTACGGTTCTAAATCTGAACCAAAGAGTCCAAATCTGGCAAATCGTTTTGAGAAACAGATTTTTGAAAAAGTAGTGCCAAACATGGACTGCTTTGCC
>NW_021025344.1:253056-270924 GCF_004153795.1 Camellia sinensis | reverse complement strand
GAGTCCCATTTCTCTAGCGGATCAGTCCTTGGGGGCATATTTACCACAACACTATCCTCAAAAGAAGAAGGAGGGATATACCTGAGTTTGATGTTTGACCGGGTTGATGCAGCAGTGATGTTTGCCCACGAGCGATGTTCTTGGCCCTCAGACTCGTTAGATCTCCTACCACCTGCATCCCCTCGACCTCCTCTTCCCCCACGATAACTTCCACCCCCCCTGACGCCTCCTCGTTGGAAGGATGGAGAATCCCTAATCGGTATCTGTATATCAGAATCAAAAGCCCTTACTGGAACTGAAGGTTCGACGATATTCTTGTGTTCCCCTCTATTACGCGCTAAAACTACACTATCTGGTAGATTTAGGAAGCTATTGTACTCTTCCTCCACCATATCAGACCAACTCGTACTGATAGCATTGTATCTAATAGCATTAAAATCACCCAGAAAAACACAAGGAACTTTGGATTTAACACGGGAGATATCAAGCATAGATTCAAAAAAAACCTTTCTCAATGTGTGCTTATTTTCAGTATAAACAAAAGTTGCATAAAATATTTCATTGGAAGCCAATTCAACAATTTTACACAAAATATGCTGAGTAGACATAGAAAGCATTTGAACATCACAAAAAACATTGTTCCAGCACACCCAGACTCTACCAGTTTCAGTTGGTTGTGAATTAGAGAGCATAGGCCATTGATCAAAACATTTACCACAGATACTACTCTCATTTGACTGTTTTATTTTGGTTTCCAAAACCCCCACGACATGAATATTTTCTTTAAGCACAAACTTTTTAACTTCTTTTTGTTTAGAAGGATCATTCAATCCTCTAACATTCCATGAAGCAATTTTTACATTCATAGGGACATAAAAAGAGATAGTGACAAAACCCACAACCAACTGAAACTGTGTTACCTCTTTTTCTGCCTCTGGCTGCTACTACCTTTGCCAGAGGGCTTGTTCATCACCTGCTGGGATGGAGTAGCAGAGCTAGAGAGCAACTTTTCAGCCTTAGTTTCTTTAACCACATTGTCTAGCATTTCAGCAGCATTTGGAACCACCAGCTTTGCAATCTCGAACACCCTCTTTTGGAACCTACCCACATCACTACTTTTAGAGCTCTGCTCTTCCCTGGATGAGCTCTTGTCAGCAGAAGTCTCATGAGTGTCAAAGGATTGATCAGGTGAGTCCACCACAGTAGTAGCAGGTTCAGAAACTGGAGCTAGGACTGGAATTTCAACTACTACAGAAACTGGAACTGGGATAGGATGTTCCACTACTTCTGGGATAGTTTCCAACTCAGGTTCACCCACCTTCCTCTTCCCCTTAGCTTGAACAGTGGTCCAATCTTCTTCCTGAACATGGACATTTTCCTCAGATGTCTTCTGCAGGGAAATCAGCTTGGCCACCTGTTGAGACACACACTTTTGAGTGCTATGTCCAAATATTTGACAATGTTGACACCTTGATGGCAGCCCCTGATATTCGACTCTGATTAGAACAACATCATCATCATGCCTAATTTGGAACTAAGTGGGCAGTTTTGAGGTGGCCTTAATTTTCACACAGACTCTAGCAAACGCCACCCTACTACCCCGAGCCATAAGCTGGTCCATGAAAAAGGGATGTCCAATTGCACTGGCAATCCTACTCAAACCATCAGGATCCCAATATTCCAAAGGGATGTTAAAAAACTTCACCCAGACAGGAATTTTTGTTGATTTATCTGTAGATAGCTTCATCATCCTTTTCCATTGTTTCAGAATAAGGAGATAGCCACCTATATATCATGGGCCTCCTTCAAGGACTTCTCTGCAACTATCAGGGGTATCAAAAATAAAGAACATGAACCCATCCCCATTAGTGAGAACCTCCTTGAGGCCCTGAGTTTTCCACATCCCAAAAGCACTGTTACGCAAATAGTTACATCCCACTCCCTTATCAACAAAGTAACCCACAAGGCAAGAGTCCCATTTCTCTAGTGGGTCAGTCCTCGGAGGCATATTTACGACAACAATATCCTCAAAAGTAGTAGGAGGGATATACCTGAGTTTGATGTTTGAACGGGTTGATGCAACAGTAATATTTGCCCATGAGCGACGTTCTTGGCCCACCTGCTCGTTAGATCTCCTACCACCTGCATCACTGCGACCTCCTCTCCCTCCACGATAACTTCCACCCCCCCTGACGCCTCCTCTTTGGGAGGATAAAGAATCCCTAATTGGCATTTGTATGTCGAAAACAAAAGCCATTTCTGGATCTGCAAATTCGACGATATTCTTGTGTTCCCCTCTATTACGCGGTAAAACTACACTATCTGGTAGATTTAGGAAGCTATTCTACTCTTTCTCCACGATATCAGACCAACTCGTGCTGATAGCATTATCAATCGGCGTCGAAGGCGCGAACTCGTATTTGGAAACATCGGATCTTTCAGTTTCTCCGAGTTTGGCACAAGAGCCTTGCCCACATCGTTCTTTGGAACGATTGATGACTCTAAACCAACACCCTCTGCTACCGAATCAACCTCAAGTCCCAGGCGATCTGCCTCAATAACGGCAACTTGCGATTGAATCTCCACACCGGAAGCATCCGCTATCTGAATCCCCACACTTCGATTAACCTCCATACGGGAGGGGTTAACCATCGGACTTCCTCCACTGCTAATCGCGGCTGAAAGACCCTCGCCACTAGGTTTTGTAACTTCTGCTTCAAAAGCCATCGAACTCTCACACAAAATCGCAAAACTATTTTTGGTGAACCCTAAGTCTCCAACGACGCGATCTAATGACTTTACTTCCTCACCCTTAGCATTCACCTTCTCAATACGCTCATTAATGGTAGCATTAACTCCAGACATCGGCAATCAACGAGATATTGAACCCCAGAAAACATAAGTTTTCTAGAGAGATGTCAGAGCTTCTCTCACTAACCCATTCCAAAGCTCAATTAATCTCGTTTGCTATTTCGATTTCTTTTCTCGAACTTTCTTTTCTAGCTCTCATGAAGAATGTTTCACGATAACCTTCTCCGTCCTTGTCCATCCTTCTCTATTTTGTTCTATGAAGTAATTAGCTTAGGCCACTAAATGATTCATTAGCTTAAGTGGGAAGTTTAACTCAAATTACCCTTGCTCAGCGTTTAGGAAAAATAATTTTCTCAGTAACTGTAGCTTAACGATATTAGTTTAACATAAGCACCTCATTTAAGGTTTTCTAACTTACATAAGTGTTCAAATATCAGGCACAAAAGAATGAATTTGAATTCCCTTTGATTTCCTTCCTATTTCTCCTTCTTTTCTCTAACTTTCTCTTCAAGATCACAAGAAGAAAGTTTCTCTTTAGCTTTCTCTGTCCTTCAACATCTTTCTCTATTTAATATAACCACATCATTTAAGGTTTTCTAAATCACCAAAGTGTTCAATTCTCAAGTCCAAAAGGATGAATTTGAATTCCTTTTGATTTCCTTCCTATTTCTCTTTCTTTTCTCTAACTTTCTCTTCTAGCTCTCATGAAGAATGTTTCTATCTAACCTTCTTCGTCCATGTCCGTACTTCTCTATTTTGTTCTAGGAACTAACTAGATTAGGTCACCAACTGATTCATTAGCTTAATTGGGAAGTTTAACTCAAACTAACCTTGAATAGCTTCTAGGAAAGAGAATTTCCTGAGTAATCGTAGCTTAACGATATTAGTTTAGCTTAAGCACCACATTCAAGGTTTCTCACTCACCTAAGTGTTGAACTCTCAAGTCCATAAGGATGAATTTGAATTCCATTACTTACCCAAAAAAATTTGAATTCCATTTGATTTTCTACTCTTTATTTATTTATTTTATATTTTTTTTGTAACTTTCTCTTCTAGCTCTCAAGAAGAAAGTTTCTATCTAACTTTTCTCATCCTTCTCCATCCTCCATTTTGTTTTAGGCACTGATTAACTTAGACAACTAATTGTTTATGTAGTAAGCTTAAGCGGCCCTGTTTAACTCAAACTAACCTTCTTTGGCCTCTAAGAACGAGAATTTATGGATTAATTGGGGCTTAAAGATATTCGTTTTAACTTAAGCACCTTATTTAAGGTTTTCTAAGTCACCTAAGTGTTCAACTCTCAAGTGCAAAAGGACGAATTTGAATCCCTTTTGATTTTCTTCCAATTTCTCTTTCTTTTATCTAACTTTCTCTTCTAGCTCTCACGAAGAATGTTTCTCTCTAACCTTCTCCGTCATTCTCTGTCCATCTCTATTTTGTACAAGGAACTAATTAAATTAGGTCACCAACTGATTCATTAGCTTAAGTGGGAGGTTTAACTCAAACTAACCTTGAACAGCGTCTAGGAAAGAGAATTTTCTGTGTAATTGTAGCCTAACGATTTTGGTTTCACTTATGAACCAGATTCAAGGTTTCTTCATCACCTACGTGTTGAATTCTTATTCACCCAAAAAAGTACTGAATTCTTAAGTCCACAAGCATGAGTTTGAATTCCCTTCGATTTTATTCCAAATTCTCTTTTATTTCTATAACTGTCTTTTTTAGCTCTGAAGAAGAAAGTTGCTCTCTTACTTTCTTCGTCCCTCTACATCCTTCTCTATTTTATTCTAAGAACTAATTAGCATAGCCCCCTAATGGTTTCATTAGCTTAAGTGGCCAAGTTTAGCTCGAACTAACCATCCTTTTTTTTTTTTTTCTGGGTGAATAAACTAACCCTCTTTACACTCTAAGAAGGAGAATTTTCAATGTAATATAAGCTTAACGATCTTAGTTTAGCTTAAACACCTTATTTAAGGTTTTCGAAACCACCAAGTGTTCAATTCTCAAGTCCAAACGAATGAATTTGATTTCCCTTTAATTTTCTTCGTATTTCTCTTTTGTTTCTCTAACTTTCTCTTGTTGCTCTCAAGAAGAATGTTTCTCTCTAACTTTCTTCGTCCTTCTTCATCATTCTCTATTTTGTTCCAGGAACTAATTAGCCTAGGCCACTAATTGTTTCATGAGCTTAAGTGGCAGAGTTTAACTCAAGCTAGCCTTGCATAGCCACTGGGAACGAGAATTTTATGAGTAAACGTAGCTTAATGATATTGGTTTAACCTAAGCACCTTATTTAAGGTTTTCTTAAACACCCAAGTGTTCAATTCTAAATTCCAAAAGGATGAACTTCAATTCCCTTTGAGTTCTTTCCTATATCTCTTTCCTCTCCCCAAGTTTCTCTTCTTGCTCTCAAGAAGAATGTTTCTCTCTAACTTTCTCCATACTTCTACATCCTTCCCTATTTTGTTCTAGGAACTAATTAGCTTAGGCCACTAATTGTTTTATTAGCTTAGGTGGCCATGTTTATAGCTAAAACTAACCTTGCTTTTCCTCTAAGAACGAGAATTTTCGGATTAACTGGAGCTTAATGATATTAGTTTAACTTAAGCACATTGTTTAAGGTGTTCTAAATCGCCAAGGTGTTCAATTCTCAAGTCAAAAATGATGAATTTGAATTCCCTTTGATTTTCGTCCTATTTCTCGTTCTTTTCTCAAACTTTCTTTTCTAGCTCTCTCATGAAGAATGTTTCACGATAACCTTCTCCGTCCTTGTCCATCCTTCTCTATTTTGTTCTATGAAGTAATTAGCTGAGGCCACTAAATGATTCATTAGCTTAAGTGGGAAGTTTAACTCAAACTACCCTTGCTTAGCGTTTAGGAAAAATAATTTTCTCAGTAACTGTAGCTTAACGATATTAGTTTAACATAAGCACCTCATTTAAGGTTTTCTAAACTACTTAACTGTTCAAATCTCAGGCACAAAAGGATGAATTTGAATGCCCTTTGATTTCCTTCCCATTTCTCCTTCTTTTCTCTAGCTTTCTCTTCAAGATCTCGAGAAGAAAGTTTCTCTCTAGCTTTCTCTGTCCTTCTACATCTTTCTCTATTTAATATAACCACATCATTTAAGATTTTCTAAATCACCAAAGGGTTCAATTCTCAAGCCCAAAAGGATGAATTTGAATTCCCTTTGATTTTGTTCTTACTTCTCTTTCTTTTCTCTAACTTTCTCCTCTAGCTCTCATGAAGAATGTTTCTATCCAACCTTCTTCGTCCATGTCCGTACTTGTTTATTTTGTTCTAGGAACTAACTAGATTAGGTCACCAACTGATTCATTAGCTTAATTGGGAAGTTTAACTCAAACTAACCTTGAATAGCTTCTAGGAAAGAGAATTTCCTGAGTAATCGTAGCTTAACGATATTAGTTTAACTTAAGCACCTCATTCAAGGTTTCTCACTCACCTAAGTGTTGAACTCTCAAGTCCATAAGGATGAATTTGAATTCCATTTGATTTTCTACTCTTCATTTATTTATTTTATATTTTTTTTGTAACTTTCTCTTCTAGCTCTCAAGAAGAAAGTTTCTATCTAACTTTTCTCATCCTTCTCCATCCTCCATTTTGTTTTAGGCACTGATTAACTTAGACAACTAATTGTTTCTGTAGTAAGCTTAAGCGGCCCTGTTTAACTCAAACTAACCTTCTTTGGCCTCTAAGAACGAGAATTTATGGATTAATTGGGGCTTAAAGATATTCGTTTTAACTTAAGCACCTTATTTAAGGTTTTCTAAGTCACCTAAGTGTTCAACTCTCAAGTGCAAAAGGACGAATTTGAATCCCTTTTGATTTTCTTCCAATTTCTCTTTCTTTTATCTAACTTTCTCTTCTAGCTCTCACGAAGAATGTTTCTCTCTAACCTTCTCCGTCATTCTCTGTCCATCTCTATTTTGTGCAAGGAACTAATTAACTTAGGTCACCAACTGATTCATTAGCTTAAGTGGGAGGTTTAACTCAAACTAACCTTGAACAGCGTCTAGGAAAGAGAATTTTCTGTGTAATTGTAGCTTAACGATTTTGGTTTCACTTATGAACCAGATTCAAGGTTTCTTAATCACCTACGTGTTGAATTCTTATTCACCCAAAAAAGTATTGAATTCTTAAGTCCACAAGCATGAATTTGAATTCCCTTCGATTTTATTCCAAATTCTCTTTTATTTCTATAACTGTCTTTTTTAGCTCTGAAGAAGAAAGTTGCTCTCTTACTTTCTTCGTCCCTCTACATCCTTCTCTATTTTATTCTAAGAACTAATTAGCATAGCCCACTAATGCTGTGTTTGGTTGAGGGATTTGAGGAGGGATTTGGAAAGAGAAATGGAAAAGGTAGGTGAAATGTGAAAAAAACATGCCTACATTTCACATAGTTTCACATACCTTTTCCTTTTCCCTTTTCAAATCCCTTCCCAAATCCCCCAACCAAACACAGCGTAATGGTTTCATTAGCTTAAGTGCCAAGTTTAGCTCGAACTAACCATCCTTTTTTTTTTTTTTCTGGGTGAATAAACTAACCCTCTTTACACTCTAAGAAGGAGAATTTTCAATGTAATATAAGCTTAACGATCTTAGTTTAGCTTAAACACCTTATTTAAGGTTTTCGAAACCACCAAGTGTTCAATTCTCAAGTCCAAACGAATGAATTTGATTTCCCTTTAATTTTCTTCGTATTTCTCTTTTGCTTCTCTAACTTTCTCTTGTTGCTCTCAAGAAGAATGTTTCCCTCTCTAACTTTCTTCGTCCTTCTTCATCATTCTCTATTTTGTTCCAGGAACTAATTAGCCTAGGCCACTAATTGTTTCATGAGCTTAAGTGGCAGAGTTTAACTCAAGCTAGCCTTGCATAGCCACTGGGAACGAGAATTTTATGAGTAATCGTAGCTTAATGATATTGGTTTAACCTAAGCACCTTATTTAAGGTTTTCTTAAACACCCAAGTGTTCAATTCTAAATTCCAAAAGGATGAACTTCAATTCCCTTTGATTTCTTTCCTATATCTCTTTCCTTTCCCCAAGTTTCTCTTCTTGCTCTCAAGAAGAATGTTTCTCTCTAACTTTCTTCGTCCTTCTTCATCATTCTCTATTTTGTTCCAGGAACTAATTAGCCTAGGCCACTATTCAATCCGTTCTTTAATTCACATATTCCTCTTTAGGCTTTATTCCTATCTCATTAACTCATTTACAATGTTTAACACATGCCTAAGAGTGTTTACAAGTGAAATGGAACGGAAAACAAAACACAGGATGCATGTACAAAATTTTAGAAAACAGGGTCCTCGCTCGAGCGTGGAATTCCCCGCTCGAGCGGACCCTCAAGGCCTGCAAAAGTACTGGTTGCATGAAAAACACGCTCGAGCGTGGAATAGAGCGCTCGAGCTGATGGCCTGTCTACAAAAACTCCACGCTCGAGCGTGAGGTATCCCGCTCGAGCGGACATCCAACTCTGCAAAAGTGCTGGGAGCACGATTTTTCCGCTCGAGCGGCCATTACCTCGCTCGAGCAGACATCAAAATTCTGGGTTTCCCAGATTGTGTTCTTGAGCTCCAAATTGGTTTTCCAGCTACATTACTTGCATGCAATGGCTCAAATCTCATTATAATCATACTAACATGGCACCAATGCAAGATTATAACATTATGAAGCTCAATTTCTTGATTTATCCATATGCATGTCCCAAAATATGTCAAACTCAACATCAACATAACAAATTCATGCATTCAAGCTCATATCTTCTAAATTTGTACATGCATGTGATGAATTAGCCACATTCTCAACTTAGATAACACCAATGGTGATCAAAACATGAGTTTCCTTTAACACTTCACACGGATTATACACATTTGTCTTTAAACATGCAATTTGAAAGTAAGTCTTTACATGCATGCACATATTGAGCTTCAATTCAACAAACCCTACACAATTTCATTTCAATCTCACTCTTGATCACCAAATTAGCTTGAACACACACAAAACTACAACTATAATCCAAGAATTACTCACCTAGAAGCTTTGATCTTCTAAGCC
Source organism: Camellia sinensis (assembly GCF_004153795.1). Taxonomy (NCBI): domain Eukaryota; kingdom Viridiplantae; phylum Streptophyta; class Magnoliopsida; order Ericales; family Theaceae; genus Camellia; species Camellia sinensis. The sequence goes on along the minus strand of NW_021025344.1, from coordinate 262,043 downwards.
CTAGTTAATTCTTGAGCTAAATCTCCAAAACTTCCAAGCTTTAAGCTAAATTTACACAATTCTCTCCTCTCTCACTCTAACAGCCGGCCTTGCCTCTCTCTAGAGAGTTGATCAGCCCAAATGAAGTTAAAGGAAGGGAATTGAGTGTAAAATGCCTCTACATAAATCCCCACTCACAATATAATAATAATAATAATGCAATTTGGCACTATTCATCAATTTAATCGATTTAATCTAACCTGAATCAATTCTAATTAAATTTCACCGTAGGCTCTAAAAATTATGCCAATCACGATGGCGTAATCGATTCCGGGTTCTTTGGCCGATAAGGCCCTCAATTTAACTTCCAAAGCAGATTATTCAAATAGATATTCCTACGGTGAACAGATAGAAATTCAAAACCACATATATTCACAAAATGGCACATAAAATCATGCTAAACACATAATCATACTCAAGTTAAGGACCAATTAGCGTACTATGGAACAGGGGCATCACAGTAGACACCCCATTTTTGAATGCCCTTAAGACTTGGGCGCCACTGATGGATCACTCAATGATGAATGTGTACGCTTGTCAAATGCTTGATTTTCTCAGCAGGAAACCTCAGTTTGAACCTACAAACCTTGTGCCTTGTTTTGGACCAAAATAGTAGTTTTTCAAGCCTAATTATCAAGAGACCTGCAAACCTACTAGTGTGTCCTACCGGCCCTTGTTCAAAATTTTAGATCTTTTTGCCAGCTGTGCCAATTGTCTCCATAGGTGCATGCATTGCACCAGTTGTGTCTGTATAGATATTTCAAAAATAGTCTCATATATTTCTATATCTAGATGACTCCCGCTCATTTTTTTAGGGTTATAAAAATTGAAAGAGCAAAAAGTTCTAGAAATTATTTCTCTCTCTCTCTCTCTCTCTCTCTCTCTCTTGCAACTTACATAACCTTTGCTTAGACACTCTAAACCAAACTTGGAGGGTTCCTTGCTGAGATGCTTAAGCTTGCATTTTAGCACTTGAGAGTGTGAAAAATTGGTTGTTTGTAATTCAAAGGATCATTCCTCTTCAAGAGTTATACATCCTAGCTCTCTTGTACCACCTCTTTCTCATCTTTTCTTGTTGTTTTTGAGTTGTTAATTACCTGTATTTTTGGGCTGAAAGTTATGCTTTAAAGCCATTAAAGGTAAAGGGGTGGACCACCATTCTTTGTATCTTGCTTTATAGGCTTTTACCCTTGTGTTTCCCATCCTTTTTATCAAAAAAATTTTGAGCTTTTTACCACTGGTTTTCGGAGTTTTCCAGAGGCTAAAAATTATGTTTTGAAGTCCCAAAAATAGAGGGGGTAGCCTCTCCACCTTGTGCTTGTTTATTAGCTTAAATTGCTTCATGTTGTAGCTTAATCTTTTAGCTCCTTTGACTTCAATTCCAGCATTGTTCTAGCCTATTTTAGGACCGTTTTCATCTGTTTGTTCCATTTATGCTTTGTATTGCATGCTTGTAGTATAATGGTCCTCATAAGCTTGGTGGTTTAGGCTTTAGTCACCAACCTATTTGAGTTGATAGCATTTATTTCTTGTTTTCCATACTTGTATTCACCTCTAAGCATCTCTGCAACCTCCCTCATTTCTCGGCTTTCTCTCTTTGTTTTGAGAGTTGCTCCGAAAGGAGTGTTGTTTAAGCTTGATGGGGTGATATTGTGCTTATTGGTTTAATCCTTTTGGGGGTTAATTACCAATGGTATGATCTCCCTCTCATGTCTAAAACAACATTTGGTTTGATGCTTCTCTTCATTAGTGGACTTAAGGCTTATTATTGGACTTAATGAATTAATGAATGGATGGTAATTAAAATGGAGTAATAAAATTGAAACTAAAAGATATGCAAGATGATAAAATAGTTTGGTGTTCAATCAGACGTTAATTGAACACATGGAGACTTGAGCCCTTTCATACTTGTTAGTGATGAAATGGTTCAAGTTTCCAAGGTTAACCACTTCCCTTGATCAATCTATGATAGAGAGGAGGTTTTGTTAGTCTTGCCTTAGTATTTATTGAAATTGTATCCCTTGGTTCATAAGTCATCACATAATGAAATGGCGTCGATTGATGGCTTATGAATCGAGCTTACCACTCTTTTGAGCTATTTGATGATAATGAGGGGTGGGGTGTACAAACATCCCTTGAGGATGCTCTATTTGTGCTCTGTTTGTTCTCTGTTGTAGCAGGAAAAAACCAACATTAGTGGCCGACATGCCACTTTTACTGGGCGTCAGGCTACTATTTGTGGCCAGCCGGCCACTACTTCTGGGCTGCCGGCCACTTTTATTAGCCAAGCAATGTACTGCTTTAGCAGAGCAGAGTTTGAGGTGGAAAAGTAGTGCAATTTTCTAACTACGCAACAGAGGCATTCCGGTATCAAAACGGAGAGTATTTTCGGGTGGAAATCCACTTCCATGCATGAACCATCCCTCGATTCTCAATTTCGTGGAGCTAAATGCTGTACTATTGTTATATTGAAAGTAGTGGCCTGTAACTAATTAGTTAAATTAGTTATAGCAAGTTAGTTATGTGTTGTAATTATTTAATTAGCTAGAATAGTTAATTTATTTGTGGCATTGTAATAAATAGCTAGCATTATTAATTTATTTCATTTGGTTTTGTAAAAGCTAGTTAATTAGTATAAATTAGCTAGGGCTATTTGTTCGGACCCACTATAGATAGCCCGAACTCCACTCCGCACGCGAGGGTGCGAATCGTAGTTCATAGCTACTACAGTTCGGACTCCTGTCACGGTTCTGAATCTAGTCTCACAAAGTGCAATATAAGACTAATAAATCACCAAAGAGTCCAAATCCGGAAAATCATTTTGGAAAATGATTTTGATCAAAAAGTGCCAAACATGGACTGCTTTGCCAGATTTCAAAGTCGCCACCTAAATATTTTTATTTTGGGAAATTTAGGAAACCCTGACTCGTGCCTAAGGCCACGTGGCTGTCATCACCAAAGTTGCCTCGGCTCGGGAACTTGGGTATGAAGGGGGAAGGTCGTGAAATGAGCACCCCCGCTCGCCCGATCAAAGGATCGGCCTCTACTAACATGATATGTTGTTTTTGAAAACACATGTATTCTTATGCCGGTTATTAATCTAACTTACTACGTGATGCGCACAACCTACAAGTATAGACTAAATCACTTAAGTTGGAACAAAACATCTCATGTTTGCTTTTCAAAAATGGTTTGAAGTTGCTACTTGCAAGTAGGCTAAGGCGCGGATTTGCCACCAAACAAGGTGGGCTTAAAAACATGATAATTTGCCACTTCAAGTGGGCTTAAAACTCACATTTCAATGAATTGTTCCAATTCAAGCAATGATGCCTTCATCCACAGGCATTCATGCAGTTAAAGCACTTAAGCAAATAGCCTCATGGGCATGTTATCATGGCAACACTTACATGCATGCAAGGATGCTAAAGCGTAAACACTCACAGTGTACTCTGAGCCAAAACAGAAGCTAGATAGTAATCAATGAATGATCCTAGCCATATTAAGATGCCTAATGCAATACATGCAAAATGCAACTAAAGTAGGTTCGGCTATTCTAAGATGGCATATGAATGCGACAATTGATACATGTATTCAAATAGGAATTAAAATATGATGCAGTTTGAATGATGCGCCGAGCCCGGTGCATGCAAGACAAATGAATGATGCACGCATGCAAAGCATAAGGTATGCTAATTGAAATATGCCCTAAACTAACCATCAAAAGCTGATAAGTAAAAGGGAGAAAGAAATGGGGGTTCGAAGACAGGCACACACGCACGCACCCTTATTACAACATTTGCCCTCTCGACGGAGGGTCCGAATGAATTTATCTAACTAGCTACGCTAATTAAACTAATTATTACAAATCAACTAATTAACTAACTTAGCTAATTAATTATTACAAACTGAATTGAATCAACTAATATTCTAAGTTAATTAAGTACAAACCAAATTAATTAATTAAACACTTAACTAATTAATTACAAAATAACTAAGCTAATGAACTAGTTTAGCTAAGCAATTTAAACAAATGGCCTCGGGAAGCGAGGAGGATATGCATGCTCGGTCGGCTTCGCTTGGAAATCCACTAACGTGCCTCATGATGCCTCTATTTGCACTCTTTTGGTCTTCTGAAAATTGTGCCAACTTCCATGTTGATTCTAACCCATCTCAAGAACATGCTGAGGAATGATCGGCCAAAGATGGTGGCCATCGGCCACTTCTGATAGCCGATCGATAGACTTGGTGGCCGGTCGGCAGCTTTGATGGCCGGTTAGCCACTACTTCCTGCAATTTCTCCTTTTGCTGCAACAGAGCACAAACAGAGGCACGGCAGTGTATTTGCAAGAAAATGTGTGTGCAACTACACTCCTTGTCATGTCTCAAGCTCAAAGGAGTGCAGTGCTCGGCTCTCGAGCCACCAATCACGCATCTCAATGCATGATGGCCAAAGAGTCAAGCTTACACAATGTTGATGAATGCACAAGTAACACACAAGACTCAAGAGGCCTCCACCCTATCATGCACAATCAAGGGGGACGGTGACAAAGAAGTGAGGCACATTTCATCACTTCAAGTATGAAACGCCCCTCATTTCTCATGTTTGGATCAACATCCGATCCAAACACAATGCAATGCAACACACTTGCAAACAACATGCTAGAACACTTGAGCATTAAACACTAGTGAAGGATACAACACTAGGACCATGCAACACAATGCACAATGGACTAAACCAACACCAAACAGACCTCATGTGTGCCAAAAAAGTGGCCAATATGATCTGAAATGATAGCATGAATGGCAAAAGAATGATGCTCATGCATTTGCTCACAAACAAGTCATAAAGGTGCAACTCTCAAGAGCACCTAAAGAGTGAAAAACATGAAAGTGTGGCAACACTATATGCTCTGAAATAACATGCCAAGTGATGCCAAAACATGTGCTTACCACAAATAAGGCATGCTAGGAGGGCCAAAGCTTAAGGCTAGCAAAGGCACTTGTACCATGGCCATATCAAGCAAGCCCCAAAGGGCCAAGATGACACAAAATAGTCCCAAGGTAGGTCAAAATAATGCTAGAAACATGCTTGAACATAGCCAACATATGCTAGAATGAGAGGCATAAGACATGACGCATGCAAGGCCAATGAGTGGGATTACACTACAAGTGTAAGAAGCAAATAAGGGATGCTCTAACCAACCAAAAACAGAGTTGTATCATGGAAAAATAAGACCAAAAACACACTAAGATGGTAGCCCAAAAGCTTAGGCAAGCTTGCATACATATTGCCTCATGGTTAAGGCATAAAGCACAACCCTTCAAAGCATTGAAATAGTGATACAAATGAGGGTATGACAGTGAAACATGCTCTGAAATCATATATCAAATAATGCTAAATCATGCAAATAGCCCGACCCATACATACTAGTGTACTCAAAACACCAAGCTAGTGAGCAAGATTGCACTATGGCTATACAAAACAAGGCATGCATGACCAAAACCACATAAAACGAAGCTTAAGCATGGCAAAACATGAGTAAAAGATTGCTGGAGTGGAGCCAAAAACATGCTAAAATGGTGGTCCAAAGCATGATGCATGTTAAGGCTATAGGGAGGATTGCACTACAAGGGTATGAAGCATGTAAGAGGCAATCAAACTGACCCAAAATAGAGCTAAGGCATGCTAAAATAACACCAAAAACATGCTGAGATAGAACCAAAATAGGTTAGCATGATGGATCAAAGCATTGAGCACACAAGGCTAAATGGCAAGATTACACTACAAGTGGAAAAAGCATGCATGAGGTGACTCAACCAAGCCAGAACAGAGTTATGCCATGCTGAAATAGGGCCAAAAATAGGGTAAGAATGGGCCAACACATGCTAGGATAACATGCTCAAGCATGAGGCCATCAACACAAGCAACCAAGACACAAAGAGAGGGGATGTCCCCCTTGTATTTTGGACCTCAAAACAAGCTTTCTACCACTGAAAATCCATTGGATTTCAGTGGCTGAAAGGCCAAACGAAGATGACCTCAAAGGCCTTAAAGGATAGCTCAAAATAAGGCAAAATAAGGCAAAATAAGGCACAAAAGGGGGTAGACCACCCCCTACACTAAAGGGGCCTCAAACAAACACTTTAAGCACTTAAAAATAGGAGTTTTTTCAGTTGAAAGTTAAGCCAAAAGAAGCATGGAAAGGTGACCTAAACTAATACAAAAACAAGCCTAAAAGGGGGTATGTGCTTTCCCTTGAAGAACCACAGCAAGAACAGCCACTTCTGAGGCAAAACCAAAGCTTTTGAGCTTCTAACAAACCTCCAAGTACCTCAGCTCAAGAGTGAAGGTGTTCCACTCGGTGCTTTAGTGCAATAGTGTGAAGAAAAACCACTTTAGGGCACAGACTAGTGCAAATATAGAGAGAGAGGGAGAAATATAGAGAGAGATATATGTATAGCCCTAAGCAAATTTTCTGAACCTCTGAAAGGGGAGAGGAGTCTCCCCTCTTATAGAAATGCAAGTCTCAAGCTTGCTGGACAAGCTAGAAGCTTGGTGCAATCCCTCCATACACGTGTATGGAGGATGCATTCTATGCTCACTAGCTGGCACAACTGGTAACAAAATATCTGCAAAAGCAAAGAAAAGGGCCTCAGCCAAAAAAAAATGGTCGACCGGTGTAGACACACCCCGGGAACTCCGCTCCGCGCTACGAAGGCACGAATTGTGCAGTTCTCTAGGCTACTACAAGTTCGGACTCAATGTCATGGTTCTGAATCTAATCTCACAAAGTGCAATGTGAGACCGATAAATCACCAAAGAGTCCAAATCCGTCAAATCGTTTTGGAAATTGATTTTTATAAAGAAGTGCCAAACATGGAGTGTGTAGACACCCCATTTTTGACAGCCCATAAGACTTGGGCATTACTGATGGTTTACTTGGTGATAAAAGGTGTGCAGGGCAAAGATCCAGTTTCTTTGACAAGGAGAGAGACAAGTCTCAAATTCACACCCCGTTTTGGACCAAAGTTATTTTGGAGGGTTTTTAGACCTTAGAACCCTCTCTTTCAAAACATTTTTGAAATAAAGTTTCTACAATGTTCCGAGGCTCACATTTTGTCAAATGATGCGCTTTTCGATAAACCGAGCAAGGACAAAGTGGAAATGAATGAAAGAGAGATGAAATCTTTGAAAATCTTTCAAAACACCTTGCTTAGGGGTTTGAAGTTGAAGAAAGAAGAGGAGGAGAGAAGAAACCAAGTTGGAGAAGAAGATAGGCAAGAATCGCTAAGAGAGGGACGAGCAGTTCTCGCTAAATCAAGCTTATCTGTCTATACAAATGGAGTTAAGCTATGAGGCTACCACCACTGGAAAGAAGACTTTCGGGGCTTCATGTTTTATTCAAGAATCTCTTAAATCCGAGTCCGGATGGCGGAGATATGACTGGTTGAAGTTGGGCATCATCCCGGTTGGACCGAAACTGAGCAGCCTTCACCAAAACAAGCATAACTCTTTACACAGTTCGAATTTTGATTCAGGGCGGGTTCCATTGGAAAGCTTACTTCCGGGGCTTCAATTTTGACACAAGATTGACCTGAAAAGGAGTTCATATGAAGAATTTATGCCCATTTGAAGTTGGACCTGCAGAGTAGATTTTTCCTGCCGACCGGCCAAAACAGATGGCCGACCGGCAAAATAGATTGCCGACCGGCTAGTTAAAGTAGCCGACCGACCAATTTTGCTAGCCGACGACCTTCCGGAGTATTCTACAGATTGAATGGATGCCAGCTGTGCCAACTATTCTCCACTCAACCCATTATCCGAGGGGCTGCCTTTTGGGGGAGAAATTTGAATTTGTTTTCCCCCCCTTTCCTTAGCCTCTCTCCCTCTATATAACCAGCCCTCCACCACCATTTTGAAGGGTTACAAAAACCAGCTGAGGCTTTAATACATACACCCTCTATATCTCTCTCCTTCAACCCTCCAAACCCTAAGGTTCTTGCACCCTTAGCACTACAACCCATAGCACCACACCTCTACACTCCATTCTAGCAACTTGGAGTCCATTTGAAGAGGTTGAGAGGTCTGAAACTTGGTCCAAGAGCTGCTGGTTTACTGCTCTACAAGGATGAGTTCTTCTTTTCCCTTTTCTAGTCTTTTCTTGCTTCATCTAGAAGCCATACTTGCAAGCATTTTTGGGCTCCGACCCAAACTGTAAATGGTGATATTTTGAGCTCCCTTTCATATTTGATTAAGGACCTCCTACTGTTTGAGGTCTCCTACTATCACTTATCTCTTTATCCTCCTTTTAGGCCTTTTTCTTGCATGATAGTTTAGCCTCACTTGTGCTAATTTTCGTTGCTTGATGTAAACTGTAAAGGGTCTTATTTTGAGGCCCTCTTCAACTTTGTTGAGGGGCTCATCACCATTTGGGGCCAACTGCTGTCCCTTTGTGTTTAATCTCTCTTTTAGGGCCATTTTTGCATGATAGATTAGCCCTATTTGCATTCATTTTTGGGACTTGTTATAAACTAAAAATATGCATGCTTTGGGACTGTCTTGCATTTGTATTCATTCTTCATGATCAAATAATGCATGCTTTGTATAGCTATAGGCCAATGCGTATGCCTAGTTTTGTGTTTCGGGGCCATTCCATGCATCGGGTGCCATGTTTCTATGATTCGGGGCTGTTTTGTATCACATTTCAGTGCTGGAATTACATGCTTGTATACCATATTTCATGCCTTGCCATGCCTTGTTAGAGTTGCATACTATGCCGTTTGGTCCTCGGTTTGCGTGCACGCGTGCACGCGTTTCGGCTAATGCAACACATGCGAGATGCAACTACAATAGGCACAGCTATCCTAATGATGGCATGTGAAATGCTGCAACTAACAGGTATTCAACTTGGAATTGAAATACAAGTGTAGTTAGTATGATGTACCGA
>NW_021025344.1:236029-252430 GCF_004153795.1 Camellia sinensis | reverse complement strand
TCGATGACTTGTTCGATCAACTTCAAGGTGCCCAAGTATTCTCCAAAATCGACTTGTGTTCTGGCTACCATCAGCTAAAAGTCAAAACGAAAAGCATCGAAAAGACTACCTTCAGAACCCGTTACGGGCACTACGAGTTTCTTGTCATACCTTTTGGGGTCACAAATGCCCCAGCAGCCTTCATGGACCTCATGAACCGAGTGTTCAAAACCTATCTTGACGAATTCGTTCTCGTCTTCATTGACGACATCCTCATATACTCCAAGTCACCAGAGGCCCATGGGCAGCACTTGTGAACGGTTCTACAAACACTACGTGATCACAAACGTCATGCCAACTTGAAGAAATGCGAATTCAGGTGAGCTTTTATGCTTTAGCATACCTCATGCGTGTGAGTGTTGCCATGATAGCATGATTACCATGAGGCTAGCTGCTTATGTGATATAACTGCTTGAATGCCTGTGGATGGAGGTCGAATTGCTTAAATTGGGATAACGCATTAAAACTGTGAATTTTAAGCCCACTAGATAGTGGCAAAACCTGCATTTTAGCCTACTTGCGAGTAGCAAACCATTTTCAAAACAAACATGCTATGTTTTATTCCAATTTAGGGGATTTGGTCTATACTTGTTTGCTGTGCGCATAACATAGTAATTCTAGGCTAATAACCGGAATAAGAACGCATAACGTTTTCAAAATTGGATATCATGGTTAGTAGAGGCCGATCTTCAGATCGGGCGAGAGGGGGTGCTCATAGCTGACCTTCCCCAATCGTACCCAAGTTCCCGAGCCGAGGCAACTTTGGTGATGACGGACACGTGGCCTTTGGTACCGAGTCAGGGTTTCCTAAATTCTCCCAAAATAAAATATTTAGGTGACGACTCTGTATCTGGCAAAGCAGTCCATGTTTGACACTTCTTTTTCTAAAAATCTATTTTCTCAAAACGATTTGCCAGATTTGGACTCTTTGGTTCAGATTAAGAACCGTGCCAATTTGAGTCCGAACTGTAGTTGACCCGCAAAACGAACGGAACGGGACCTCACCCTCCCGGGGCATTCGGGGACGTCTACAGACTGCTTTGTCAGATATAGAGTCGCCACCTAAATATTTTATTTTGGGAGAATTTAGGAAACCCTAACTTGTGCCTAAGGCCACGTGTCCATCATCACCAAAGGTGCCTCGGCTTGGGAACTTGGGTACGAGAGGGGAAGGTCATGCAATGAGCACCCCCGCTTGCCCGATCAAAGATCGGCCTGTACTAAGCATGATATTTTATTTTTGAAAACACATGTGTTCTTATTCCAATTATTAACCTAGAATTACTATGTGATGCGCACAACATACAAGTATAGACTAGATCGCCTAAGTTGGAACAAAACACTGCATATTCGTTTGTTTGAAAATGGTTTGAAGTTTGCTATTTGCAAGTAGGATAAATCGCAGATTTCAATGAATTGTTCCAATTCAAGCAATCCAACCTTCAACCACAGGCATTCAAGCAATTAATCAAATAAGCAGTTAGCCTCATGGCAAGCATGCTATCATAGGAACACTAACACACATGCAGTCTGCTAAAGCATAAACGCTCACAGTGTACTCCGAGCCAAAACAAAGAAATAGTTAGAAATCATGCATGATCCTAGTTCATGTTAAGATGACAAATGCAACACATGCAAAAATGTAAATAAAATAGGCTCGGCTATTCTAGAATGGCATGTGAAATGTAGCTTGATACATGTATTCAAGTAAATGTATTGAAATATAATGCAGTTAGTATGATGCATCCAGCCCGGTGCATGCAATACAGATGAATGAATGCACACATGCGAAGCATAAGTATGCTAATCAAAATATGTCCTAAAACTAACCATTGTAAGCGGTTAAGTAAAAGGGAGAAAGAAATGGCGGTTGGAAGACATGCATCACACACACGCACGCTTATTACAACAGTTGGCCCTCTCGGCGGAGGGTCCGAACAAAGAGCAAACTAGCTAATCTAAACTAATTAAACTAATTATTACACAACGAAGCTAATTAACTAGTCCTAGTTAACTAACTATTACAAAACGACTAAGCAGCTAAACGCATTAACTACTTAAGGTACATAACCCAAAGCATAAATTAGCTAAGCAAATTAGCTAAGTAAAGCAGTAAAAAGGGGCCCTTAGAGGGGGAAGAGTGCATGCATGCTCTGTCGTCTCGTTCAGAAATCCAACGCGATGCCCCAACTTGCCTCTGTTTTCATTTGTTCTCAGAAACTTGCACCAAGCTCCAGATAGCTTCTAACTCATCTTGGGGACCCGTAGGAGGGTGGCCGACCAGTTGTTGATGTGGGAGACCACCTGCCGATCACTTTTTGTTGTTGCAAACCAGAAAAAGTGGTCGGCCAGCTAGTTTTTCTAGCTGGCCGATCAGTTGTTGCTGCATTTCTTCAATTTGCTGCAACAGAGAGTAAGAAAGGGCATGGCAATGTATTTGCAAGATATGTGTGCACAACCACCCTCCTTATCATTTCATAAGCTCAAGGGAGTGCGGTTCTCGACCATAGGCCACCAATCACGCATCTCGATGCATGATGGCCGAGAGCCGAATTTGCACAATTCAATATAAAATGAATGCACACATAAACACATAAGGCCTAAAACTCTATCATGTATGATCAAGAGCATCGACGACCGATAATTGAGGCACGTTTCATCACTTCAAGTATGAAACGTCCCTTGCTTCCCGTGTTTGGACTAACACCTATTCCAAACGCAATGCAACATAAGCATGGCATACACAATGCGACTCAAGCATGCAAACATGCAATGCAACTTAAGCATGCAAACATGCAATACAATGAAACAAGCATGCGAACAATATGCAAGGGACAAGCATGCAAACATGCAATGCAATGTAACCTAGCATGCTCGATGCAATGAATAACATGGCATACACAATGCAAACAAGAACATAGCATACACAATGCAAACAACAACATAACATGCACAATGCGATGTAACATGGCATACACAATGCTCGATGGACTTAAACCAAAATGGACAGACCTCAGTCATGCCCAAATCAGTGGCCATAACACCAAAACAAAGGCACAAAAAGGGCAAGGGAAGCATGCACATGCATTGGCCTATCAAGTAAGCCTAAGAGCACAACTCTCAAGAGTGCTCAAGGAGTGATAAACATGGAAGTGTGAGAACACCAAAGGTTCTGAAATGAAGTAAGAAATGATGCCAAATCATTTAAACAACACAAATAAGGCATGCAAGAGTCCTAAAGCATGAAAGCTAATAGAGATGACTACAAAGGAGGCATGCAATACATGGCACAAATGCATGAACCAACCATGGACAGAGCTCAAATAGGTCTAAACAAAGACCAAAACATGCTAAGATGAGGGTTCAAGGACCTAGGCAAGATGGCATAAATGCTAGGCTACAAACTAGGCAACAATGCATAACACTCAAAGGCACTTAAAGATTGAATGAAGTGGGAACATGGCAATACTAAATGCTCTGAAATAACATGTTAAAGGATGTCAAATCATGTACACAACACAAATGAAGCATGCTATGGTACCTAAAGCTTGAAGCTGGCATAGGCATTTGTACTACAACTATGCAAAACATGAAGCATATGGTCAAGGAAACCCAAAATTGTCCTAGAACATGTCAAAATGAGTCTAAAACATGTATGGAAGGAGGCCAAAATAAGCTAGCATGAAGGACATAAAGTATGATGAATGCAAGGCAAATAAGGTGGATTACACTACACCTACCAAGACCTAGCTTGGGATGGCTTCGCCAACAAAAATCAGAGTTATATTATGGCAAAATAACCCCAAAAACACATTGAAATGATAGCCCGTGAGCTTAGGCATGAAGGCATACGCAATGGCTCATGTTTAAGACATAAAGGGCAAACCCTCCAACGCATTAAATAAGTGACAAATGTGAGTGCATGACCATATTACATGGACTAAAATAACATTTCAGATGATGCCAAATCATTCAAATAGGCCAAGCAATGCATGCTAGTGGACTTGATACACAAAGCTAACAAGCTAGAATGCATTACAGCTATACAAAGCATGGCATGCATGACCAAAACAACACAAATTAGAGCTTAAGCATGCTAAAACATGGACAAAAGCTTCTTAGAGTTAAGCCAAAAGCATGCTAGAATGACATATTAAAGCATGGCACACATTAGGCTACTTCATGGAATTACACTATAAGTGCATGGAGCATGCAAGGGCCCATCAAACCCACCCAATACAGAGTCATGGCATGCTAAAACAACACCAAAAACCTACTGAAATGGAGTCAACATAAGCTAGAAAGACATGCTACTTCATGAAACATACAAGACTAGTTTATGAAATTTACACTACAAGTGTATTAAGCATGCATGAGGTGATCAAGGAAACCAAAAATAGTGGCATGCCATCCCAAAATAACCCCAAATATATGCTAAGATATGGCCACCATAAGCTTAACAAACATGCCCAAACATGAGGTATATGAAGCAAGTATTCAAGACACAAGGAGAGGGGATGACCCTCTCTTATTTAAGACCCCAAAACCACCTTTCCACCACTAAAAATCCTCTAGATTTCAGTGGTAGAAAGGACATGCAAAGGATAAGACAAGAGCCAAAAGGGGTCGCTCAAAACAAGGCCTTACAAGGCCTAAGAGGGGGCAGACCACCCCCAACAAAAAAGTGACCTTAAAAAGACATGTTAAGGGATGGAAAATAGAACTTTTTATAGTAAAGAGTTAAGCTTAAATCAGCATGCAAATGGGTCTAAAAGCTTAAGCAAAACAAGGGGTTAAAGAGCAAGAAACTCACCCTTGATGAACAACTTCAAGGTTGCAACTCCAGCACACTTTTTGAACCAAAACCCGTCCAAAAACTTCAAAAACAACTTCAAGGGACCTCAGCTCCAAGAGTATGGTGTTTGAGTGTGTGTTTGTGTGTTAAAGTATGAAGAATATGCACTTTTGAACACAAATATGAAGAGGAATGGAGATGTATAGATATAGATGATATGTATAGCTTTAATACAAAAATCTGAACCTAAAGCATGAGAGGGGAGGTTCTCCTTGATAGAGAACCAATGCTCAAGCTTGTTGGACAAGCTTGGGGTCTAAGGCCATCCCTCCATACACGTGTATGGAGGATGGTTCTGGTGCCTTCCAACTACGCCAGCTGGATGAAAATATCACCTTTTAGTGGTCGGCCGACCACCACAAGTGCTCTCCCAAGATGAAAACTGGTCGGCCATGGTGGGAGAGAGTCTAAAGCATGAAAACAATGCAGTGGTGTGGTGACCGACCAGAAAAGATGGCCAAAAGACTAAGGAGACCAATTGGCAGACCAGAAAATTGGCTGGCGAGGAGGAAAGTGGTCTCCAAGGGCAAGAACTGGTCTCCCACCCTTGTACTACCTTCCAAACAAGGAAAACATGGTTTGTACCTAATACAAACCCAAACGGATGCAAGACGAAAGTTCGGGAGGCAAAGCGCATAGCCGAAAGCCTCGAAAACTAGTCTACCGGCATCAAAAGTGGTTTACGACCACAAAAGTGGTCTCCCAGGCCATAGTGTCCCTCTAGGCAAAGGCAACAAGGTGTGGTTCAAAAACTACGCCAAACGGAGAATGTTAAGCAGTCCCGAGTAAAGGCGCGCGGCCGAAGGCTCCAAAAACCGGAAAGTAGTCTCCAAGTAGGAAAAGTGGTCTATGACTACAAAAGGATGGTCTACCAGAACTCTCCGTTCCTCCAGGGAAGTGTAGACACCCCATTTTTAACCGACATTAAGACTCAGACGTCATCGATTGAGCGCTCGGTGACTGCGCATGTTGTGCTCGTTCTGAGTTTTTAGAGTTTCAGCTGAGAGCCTTGCCTCTGAGCTTCGGGACTCTTTTGTGCTTTACCTCGATTTACGAACCAAGTTCTATTTTCTCTTCCCAAAGGAAGGAAGAGGTCTTGTAGACCATCTCTCAGTGGCAGTAGGCTACTTTTCGTGGTGGTAGGCCGCTTTTCCTGTTTGGAGACCAGTTTCTGATTTTCAGAGCCGTCAGCCGTGCGCCTCGGTTCGGGACCGCTTAACTTTCTCCGTTTGCCCCGGTTTTTGGCACACACCTTTTTTTCTCTCTCTAGAGGGACACTGTGGCCCAGGAGGCCACCTTCGTGGTCGCACACCACTTCCGGTGCTTAACAGTCAGTTTTTGGGGCCTCCGGCCACGTGTTTTGGCCCTCGAACCCTCGTTTTACTTCCGTCTTGGTTCATTTTTGACATGGACCCTATTTTCATTGTTTAGAAGGTGGCACAAGGGTGGGAGACCACCTTTTTTCCTTGGAGACCACTTTTCTCCGATCGGCCGATCTTCTTGTTAGGTAAGTGGTCTCTCTCACTTTTGAGCCACAATTACTAGTCTCCCACCATACCACTTGCTTGCATTGCATGTGGAGAGCACCAAATAGGCCAACCGACCACCTGCCCCTTTTGTCCCTGGTCGGCTGACTAGGGCAACTGGTCGGCCGACCACTTGAACTAGTCGGCCTACTTCCCCATTTTCTATCTCTGTGAGTGTGTGCCAGCTATGCCAGCTGGAGGGCACAGACTGCATCCTCCATACATGTGTATGGAGGATTGGCAACCTTGTTTTGGCTTCTTAAAGAACCTTGGCCCTTTTCTCTTAGCTTCTAAGAGAATCTTGAACCTTTTTTAGCTTCTTGAAGAAGCTTGACCCTTTGGCTCTAGCTTCCTCAAGAAGCTTGACCATTTTTGCTCTAGCTTCCTGAAGAAGCTTGGACCTTTGCACTAGCTTCTTTAGGAAGCTTGGACCTTTGTTCCTCTATAAGGGAAACCCTCTCCCTCATTTGCAAAGGTTCAGAAAATTTGGTTAAGCCACATACATACACACCTCTCTATCTCTCTATTTCAAACTCCAAAGTCCCTTGTTCTTGCACCTTTACATACCACCTCCTAGCCTAACCCCTCCACCATCACTCTAAGCATCTTGGAGGCTATTTTCAGAGGTTGAAGTCTTGCTGTTTTCGTCCAGAAGCTGCTGGTCCTTTTGGCTACAAGGGTAACATTCTATTTCCCTCTTTTTCGCATTGTTTTGTTCCATCTCTTAGCCTAGTTTGCAAGCATATTTGGGCTTTGTCATGAACTAAAAAAAGTCTTATTTTGAGGTCCTTAACATTTTTTTTTTGAGACCATTTTTATGTTAGGGGTCATCTACCCCCTTGCATGCTTCATTCCATCTTGTTTTGAGCTACGCCTTAGGGCCTTTGCATTGACCTTTGTTTGGTCTCTTAGCCACTGAAATCCAGTGGTTTTTGAGTGGCTAGAATGTGTTTTTGAGTGCCAAAATCTGAGAGGGGTAACCCTCTCTCCCCTTGTTTTGTTTTCTAGCATTTTTGGCCTTACAAAGGAGCTCTTATTTGCATGCTTCCAAGCCATGTTTCAGGCCATTTTTGGTGGGTTTTAGGACTTGCATAGGCTCTGTCCAGTGCCCATTTTTTCATTTTGGGTGTCCATCTTGCATGTGTAGAACAACCCTCTTTATAGCCTATCAAAGGAGCCTATCATTCTTGCATGCATAGACCATGTTTCTATGGGTTTTTGGGCTTTATTTGGCATGTCATACCTCTAAATTTTTCTGGTTTGATGGCCTCTTGATTGCTCCATATACTTATAGTGTAAACCCTCTTCACTAGCTTGTATTGCATGCTATTTTGGTCTATGATTCTAGCACTTTTTGGCCATGCCTTAAACTAATTTTGTGCATGCTTTGGACTTCTTTAGCTCTGTTTTTATGCCTCATGGTCGAATGATGCTTGCTATGCATGGTTGTAGTTCAATACCTTTGCATAGCTTGGAGTTTTGGAGCCTATTGCATGCTTATGTTGAGGTGTTTCCATGTTTCGGGACCATCTTGCATGTCATTTCAGATCTAGAAAATGTGTGTTTGTATGCCATATTTCATCCCTTGACATGCTTTGATAGAGTTGCATTTGGTGCCTTAGGTTTGGTTCCTCACATTGCGTATGTTTGCATAAGTTTTGTTGCCTTAATCTCATCATGTTTGGCCACCGATTTGGGTGTGGCTGAGGCTCACCCATCTTAGTTTAAGTCCATCTTGCATCGAGTATGCCATATTATCCTTAGCATTGCGCATGCCGGGTAGTTAGTCGTATTGAGTATGCTATTTGATGTTCGCATTGTGTATGCTAGTCGCATTGTGTCATATTGTTACATGCTTATATTGTCTTGCATCATGCATTGAGTATGCCATCGTTAGTTCATAGCATTGTGTATGCTAGTTGCATATTCATATGTCATCCATTGCACATTTGCATACTTGTGTCGCATTCCATTATGCTTGCATGCATTGCATTGTAGTTAGTCATAGGGCATTGCATTGTGTATGCCATGTTCTTGTTTGCGTAGTTGCATTGCATTTCCATGCTTAGATTGCATTGTGCTCGGAATAGGAGTTAGCCCGAACACGGAAACGAGGGACGTCTCGTACTCAAAGTGACGAAACGCGCCTCGATTCTCGGTCACCGCCACTCTTAACCATCCATGATAGAGTTATTGGCTTTAGTTGTTTATATGTGCATTCATGTCCCACTGAGTCGTGCAATTCGGCTCCTCGGCCATCATGCACCGAAATGCATGATTGGTGGCACGAGGATCGAGGACTATACTCCCTGGAGCTTATGCAATGACGGGGAGTGGGGGTGGTCATGCACACATATATTGAAAATACCTTGCCTTCTGCTTCTCTTGCCTTTGTTGCAGAAAATCCAGAAACCAGAGGCAGAAACTGGTCGGCCGACCAGCTTTTCTGGCAGGCCGACCACCCCTTTTGGTTTCTCCCACAGAAGATGGTCGGCAGGTGGTCTCCCATGCCCATAAGTTGGTCAGCAACCTTCCCACAAATTCTCAGGGTGGAGTTTCAGCCTTCTGAAGCTTTGTGCAAGTTTCTGAGTTCAATTGCAAACAAAGGCGAGTCGAGGCGTCGCGATGGATTTCCTGACAAGGCGAATCAAGCCTACATGCATTCTTCGTCATCCAAAATAGAGCTCGAGCAGTCCATTTACATGCTAGTTTATCTGCTTACTTAGTTAATTTGTTAATTAATTAAGGTTGTGTAATAATTAGCTGTAATTCTTTATTCATTCGGTTGTGTATTATATATTCGGACCCTCCGAGGAGGGCAATGTTGTAATAAGTGTGCGTGTGTGTGATGTATGTCTTCCAACCCCACGCCTTTCTCCCTTTTATTTATCAGCTTATGATTGTTAGTTTTAGGGCACGCTTAAATTAGCATCCTTATGCTCGTATGTTTGCATCCATTTATCTGTTTTGCATGCACCAGGCTCGACGCATCATGCTAACTGCATTGTATTTCAATTTCAAGTTGAATACATGTATCGATTGTTGCATCTCATATGCCATCTTAGAATAGCCGAGCCTATCGTAGTTGCATTTTTGCATGTGTTGCATTAGGCATTCTTAGTATAGTTAGGATTCATGCATGATTTCTAATTAGCTTCTTTCTTTGGCTTGGAGTACTCGGTAAGTATTTATGCTTTAGCATCCTTGCATGCGTGTGAGTGTCTTCCATGATAGCATGCTAACCATGAGGCTATGTAGTTATGTGATAAAACTGCCTGAATGCCAGTGGGTGAAGGTTAGGTTGCTTGAGTTGGAATAATTCGTCGAAACCCGTGTTTTAGCCTACTTGCGAGTGGCAACCTTCAAACCATTTTCGAAACAAACTGATATGCGATGCTTTGTTCCAACTAAGGCAATCCAGTCTATGCTTGTATGTTGTGCACATCACATAGTAATTCTAGGCTAATAACTGGAATAAGAATGCATAATGTTTTCAAAACTCGATATCATGGTTAGTAGAGGCCGATCTTTGATCAGGCGAGCGGGGGTGCTCACGAAGTGACCTTCCCCAATCGTACGCAAGTTCCAGAGCCGAGGCAACTGTGGTGATGACGGGCACGTCGCCTTAGGCACGAGTCAGGGTTTCCTAAATTCCCCCAAAATAAAATATTTAGGTGGTGACTCTATATCTAGAAAAGCAGTCCATGTTTGGCACTTCTTTCTAAAAATCTATTTTTCAAAACGATTTGTCGGACTTGGACTCTTTGATGATTCATCGGTCTTGCATTGCACTCCGCGAGATTATATACAGGACTGTGACATTGAGTCCTGAACTGTAGTGAGCCGAATGAACAAAACGGGATTCCCTCCCGGGACGTTCAGGGACGTCTACATGAAGAGAAACAAGGTTTGGTCCGCAAACCGAGCCAAAGCACAAAGAATTCAAAGGCCCGGGGGCAAGGTTCTCAGCCAAAACTCCGGAAACCCGAAACGAGCACAACAGCACTATCACCGAGCGCTCAAACGATGAAGTCTGAGTCTTAAGGTCGGTCAAAAATAGTGTGTCTACAACCAGCCATCAGTGATGTTGACCGGCCACCACTGATGACCGATGGGCACAGGGCCTGGCCGATGGGTTGTAGGGCTGGCCAGCAGGCCACCCCCCTCCCTTATAAACAAAGCCACAAGCTCTTGGTCCACAACCAAGTACAAAACAGACAAGTTGAGAGGCTCCAAGGCAAGGCACACAGCCGAGACCTTCAGGAAATCAAAACGAACACGAGCATGGATGATCATCGAGTGTTCAAACGATGACATCCAAGTCTTGAGGACGGTCAAAAATAGTGTGTCTACAGTTGCCCCTCTTTGACAGAACTCGAAAGTCATGAGATGACGGGAGTGAATGTCAAAGCCTAGAGACGACCTATTTTTGACAAGGCCGAAAACTTAGACAAACATACAAAATAACAAAACAGAGATGCGCACGCGGGTTGGGGCAAAATGCAAATGACATGCACAATGCAGAATATAACTTATGATTCTACAAAGAGGGCTGTAAAAAAATATCATGCAATTGTTATGCAAAGAAATACTTCAGCAAACTAGTACATAAGCAAGTAAGCAAACACGCTGCGCGCGAGAATTAAAGATCGAACTACATTTCATGCCAAAAGGTTGTAAGAAAATTTATACAATCTTAACTACGCTCACGTAGGAAAGACTAAAAGCGACTATCGGGAACACCCAAAGTCTCAATCGAAACACCTCCCAGCATATCAAATGCGAAACGAGAGGGACTACGCAAGAAAGTACAGTCATCCAAACGCGTGTCAAACACGAGAGGAGAAAGGTACGTCCAAACGCATGTGAAACGCGAGAGGAGAAAGGTATGTCCAAACGCATGTCAAACACTACTGGAGAAGGGTACGTCCAAACGCATGTTAAACGCGAGTGTAGAAGGGTACGTCCAAACGCATGTCAAATGCGAGTGGAGAAGGGTGTGTCTAAACGCAAGTCAAGTGCGAGAGGATAAAGGTGCGTCCAAATGCATGTCAAACGCAAGAGGAGAAAGGTAACCGAACGCGTGTCAAACACGAAGATGTCTGATAGATACGTGGTCAAACTGAATCGGAACTTCTCTGAATGAACCGTACATACAATATCGTGCCTGCACAAAAGAGAGATTTTGACAAGTACAATGTAATAGGAACACATGATCAACGCTATATCAAGATACAATTTCAATACAAGATAAACGCGTGCACATATGGTGCCAATGGAAAGGTGCATAACAATGCATGGGAGATGTGCATAACAATGCAAGTGAAACGGCGCATAACAATGCAGGTGGAACGGTGCATAACAATACGAGTAGAACAGTGCATAACAATGCAACTGAAAGGCCGCATAACAATGCAAGTAGAACGGGTGCATAACAATGCAAGTAGAACGGGTGCATAACAGTGCAACTGAAAGGGTGCATAACAATGCAACTGAAGTGTGCATAACAATGCAACTGGAAAGGTGCATAACAATGCAAGTAAAGTGTGCATAACAATGTAACTGAAAGGGTGCATAACAATGCAAGTAGAGTGTGCATAACAATGCAACTGAAAAGGTGCATAACAATGCAAGTAGAGTGTGCATAATAAGGCAAGTGGAACGTGCATAACAATGCAAGTAGAGTGTGCATAACAATGCAACTGAAAGGGTGCATAACAATGCAGTAGAGTCGGTGCATAACAATGCAACTGAAAGGGTGCATAACAATGCAACTAAAAAGGTGCATAACAATGCAAGTCAGACGGTGCATAACAATGCAAACCTTGCATACATGACAAAATGCACTAACACAGCATATTCAAAAGGTGATTCATCCACTTTGCGGTATACAAAAGGATACGAAAAAGGATACACTTTATTCGTACTGAGTGCCATGCACTGGAAACACAGTTCAAAGCTTCCACAAAAACTACTTGAGCTCAAAGGTGTATTTTCTTGAACTTTCTTGAGAGATGAGAGTACAAATCAACAGAACAACCCAAAACAAGGGCATTGGAGGTCCATCGGCCACAAGAATGAGCCATTGGCCACCCATCGGCCACCAGATAAGATAATTGGCCAACAATTTGGCCGATCGGCCAATCAAGGCAGATTCGGGGCAGTTTAGACATTTTGCCACGGGTCTTTAAGTATAGGGTTCCAAACCCTATTCTTTCACTTTTTCAAGCCCGAAACTTCTTCCCCTTGTGCTCTAGGCCAATTTCCTCCTCCGATCCGCGCTTTATACACACTTTCAAGCATCCCACAAATATTCGATTCGCGAAACCCTTGAGATTTCAAACACTTTGAACCGATTGAAAAGTGTTTTTGGTGCCTCATTCTTGACTTCCATCAGTTGGGGTTTGTTTCCCCCGAGTTACCCTTGATCTTCGTGCCCTCTTCCGCACTTCGACATTTTCTTCCATTTTTCACCCCTCGGGGTTGATTTTTTGTTGACTTTTGGCATTCTCACCTATTTTCCACATCTTCGACTATTTTCTCATTCTTCTTGAGATGGCGGATGACATTCCACATGATGGGGCTCCTCTAGGAATGGAGATAGATCCTGAGTTTGAGCCTTTGCCACTCGGTATTCGACCCTTCGATCTGACGACGTACGATCCTGACGTGACGTACACGTGTTGCCCCCCGACGGCATCTGCCAGTTCAGGATATTCGCGCGAGGTGCACCAGAGAACCTCCTGCTACGCGAGCCGGAGTTACACTTATCCTATGGTGCCGCTGAGGTATACTCTTCCTGTTTACTTTTTGGAATGTAGGTCATATGTCTTGGATAGCCAATATTGCTCTTCATCTAATTAGTCCAAACACACTTGTACACCACATGCCTAGTTCATTCTGAGCACATTCAAACATGATACTTCTGTCAACTCGAACATATGTACACACTGCATTTCTATCAATTCGGAACACATGCATACATTATATTCCTGACATTGCTTCGCATCAGTTTATCTTGGACACAAGGAGATTCTCATGCCTTCCGAGGTTATGGAAACACCATTGCACGAGACTGGTACATGGGGCTACCCGATGATGTTCACCACATCATCGATGAGGCTGGTTTTGGTGTATTCTGCATGGGACTCTCGCGCCTCACTACGAGTCGGCCTCTTCTAGGCGGCTTAGTGGAGAGGTGGTGGGACACCACCGATTCCTTCCTTCTTTCTACAACAGGGGAGATGACGATGACTCCCTTCAATTTCTCCATGCTCACCGTCATCGGAGTAGGGGGTGATCCGATCCCTTTCGACACTGATATGGGCGAGTGGGATGCTGCTCAGATCTTTTTGCTAGGGACTCACCCACCTCTCTCCCAACTAGGGATGGTATGATATTCGTGGTTCGTCGACCAGTTCAGGGAGGAGACGCCGATGACCTGCGAGGAGGTCGAGCACTATGCCCGGGGGTTCCTCATGTTCTTGCTTGGCATTACTCTATTCGTCGACCGGGCGAACACCGTTGGACTCTACCTCTTGAGTGCACTGGTACACTTGTCTCGCATCCGGCGCTATGACTGGGGTGGCGCAGGCTTGGCCACACTGTATGGATACATGAGTTCCTCATCTCACTAGAGCGGGCACTTGTTAGGAGGCTACTAGAGAGCCTGGGAGGTATATCTTTCCCTTTTGCTTTACAGTCCTGCTTTACATTTTCTGTACACCACACACACTGCATAACACGCAATCTGCTTTACACTAGTTGTACGTTGCACACACTGCACAAGACACTGCACATCATTCTCTGATTTCTGCTTTATCTGTATACTGCTTTACTGATAAACATACTCATTATTACCCTTTCACATTCTATAGTTATGGGTATATGCCTACTTCCCGAGGCTTGCGCCAGAGCCGGAGGTAAAGACGCCCCCCATGGTTCCATATTCTCCTAGGTACGGTGTGAGATGTGAGCGGAGGCCGCGAGAGTCTTTCTCATTCTTCTGCCGATATTTTGACACTATAGCCGCAACGGAGGTATTGAAACCTTACAGTTCATCTAAGCTTTGCTTTATATTGCACTTTCAATAGCAGATAACAACATGTATATCCATCATTTGTAGATCACTGTAGACGTCCCTGAACGCTCCCGGGAGGGTTAAGTCCAGTTCCGTTCATTTGGGGTCACTACAGCTCCGACTCTCAAATTGTCACAGTTCTTAATCTGAACCAAAGAGTCCAAATCCGGCAAATCGTTTTGAGAAAACAGATTTTTTTTGAAAGAAGTGCCAAACATGGACTGCTTTGCCAGATACAGAGTCGCCACCTAAATATTTTTTATGGGGGAATTTTGGAAACCCTGACTCGGTGCCAAAGGCCACGTGTCCGTCATTACCAAAGTTGCCTCGGCTCGGGAACTTGGGTACGATTGGGGAAGGTCACTTCGTGAGCACCCCCACTCGCCCGATCAAAGATCGGCCTCTACTAACCATGATATCAATTTTTGAAAACATTGTATGTTCTTATTCCGGTTATTAGCCTAGGTTACTATGTGATGCACACAGCATATAAGTATAGACCGGGTCGCCCGAATTGGAACAAAACATTTCATGTTTGTTTTTGAAAGATGGTTTGCTACTCGCAAGTAGGCTTAAAACATTTGATGATTTATCCCAATTTAAGTAACCCAACCTTCACCCACAGGCATTCAGGCAGATATATCACATAAGCAAATAGCCTCATGGTAAGCATGCTATTCATGGCAGTCACTCACACGCATGCAAGGATGCTAAAGCATAAAGCTCACCGGGTACTCCAAGCCAAAAAAGAGACTACATTAGAAATCCATGCATGAATCCTAAGTATACAGAAATGCCTAATGCAACACATGCAATAATGCAAACTATAGCAGGTTCAGCTATTATAAACATGTCATATGGAATGCTACAGCTAACACGTATTCAACTTTGAAATTGAAATACAATGCAGTTAGTATGATGCGCCGAGCCCGACGCATGCAAAACAGATGAATGATGCAAACATGTTGTCATACTGTATGCTAATTGAAATATGCCCTAATCTAACCATCATAAGCAGGTAAATAAAAGGGAAGAAAGACGTGGGGTTGGAAGACATACATCACACTCACGCACACTTATTACAGTTATGCCCTCGCACGGAGGGTCCAAATAAATGTACAGTCCCGAATAAAAGAATATTACAGTCCAAATGAATACAGTCCAAATAATATACAAATTCCTAATTAATTAATCAATTAAATAAGAAAACTGTAAAAACTGGTGTGCAAGCCAGGGACTGCCTTGCTTCTGATGAATGACGCATGTCTGGGCTGCCTTTGCGCAGAAATCCATGACGATGCCCCAATTAGCCTCTGTTTGCACCTGTTCTTGAAATGCGTGCCAAGCCTCGGAAGACCGTTGATCCTTGATTTGCTGCAACAGAGAGCAGGAAAGGGGCATGGCAATGTATTTCCACAGATATATGCATGCCTCGATCCTCGTGCCACCAATCACGCATATCGATGCATGATGGCCGAGGGGTCGAAATGTGCAATTCAATGTGGAATGAATGCACATATAAATACAACAAAACCTAACTCCATCATGGATGATCCGGAGTGTCGGTGACTGGGGAATTGAGACGCGTTCCGTCACTCGGAGTACGAAACGTACCTCGTTTCCCGTGCCCGGGCTAACTCCTATCCCGAACACGATGCAATATGCATGATATGCATGAATGCAACTAAGATACAGCCTAGCATGCACAATGCTATGAAAATGAGATGTCTCGAAATGCGTACACACGGGCACGCAAACCGAGTCAATGGCATACGCAATGCAAATGACATGGAAATAAGATATGGGCTTACACTAACATGAGAAAACCTCAGCCACACTCACATAAGAGGCCGATAGATGAAAATGAAGTGCCTCGAAACGCGTGCACACGGGCACGCAAA
>NW_021025344.1:200932-223301 GCF_004153795.1 Camellia sinensis | reverse complement strand
TGCTTGTTTTGGGGCTGCCTTGCTTCTGTCTTTACATTCCATGTACCAATTTTGCATGTTTGGTATAGCTATAGGCCATTTCGGGTGCCATAATTCATATTTCGGGACTTTTCCATGCATCGGGTGCACTTTCGCCTAATTTCGGGACTGTTTTCACCAATATATATTGTAAGCACTGGTGATCAAAGAAGTTCAAGCCCATTAAAACTTGTCACCATGTCAGGCTTGGTATAGATTCAGGAAAACAGAACTTTTCCTTTGTTTTTACCATTTTACTTGACAGGTGAAAAAGCTCATTGGGCTTGAATCCATCTAATCACCACACTCAACAGGAAACATCCACGGGCATACCTTCAAAGTGGCAATGAATGGTAGAAAAAGATCTCTCTGTAGTCCACCTTCATAAAGATTATCTGGGGCACGATTTGAAGTAGAAACAAGAATCTATACTAGCAGACATCATGTATTAATTTCTTAGTAGAAAATGAAAATCAATGGGATGAATGCGTAGAAGGCTGGGAAAATGGAAAATATAGGAGGCTTAACTACTTACCATGCCGTTGCTGAATAATTGTCTAAATAAACGGTTTAGTATCAATGCATCAGCAACATCAGTAACCTATGAAAGACCACAAAAAGAGCAAAATTAACAATAGGCCACAAAATATAAAGCTAGCGGATGTCATCCATGATTATAGACAACAGAAACCATGCTTTTATTTCCAAGTTCCAACATACCATAAATTCATCTAGGCATAACAAAATTGATTCATCAGATATCTCCCCTGCTACAACTTCAAGGGGATCCAGCACACCCTTATGCTTCTGCAATTATACAATACTATAGCATTAAATTTATACTTCAGTACGCAGCACCTATTTCCAAGTAAAGTCGCCAAGAAGAAGATGGAAATTGGTCCAAAAGAAGATATTTTTGACTAAATTTGAAAGTACTTTTCAGGATAGAGCCATGGTCCATGAACTCTAAGATTTAGCTATCTTGACCACCGATTCAATGAAATGAACGGCTAGAGAAGAAGATCATATATCCAAGATTTTTGTTGTATGACATTTAGATGGCAACTCATCTTGGAGATGCTCACTGGCTCATTAAAAACTGTCAGTACTAGTGTCAATTACTTGTGGTGCAAATGACAAGCGGCAAACAAAACAGTCAATTTCTAACAAACTTTCTATCTTGTTTGCAGTTAGAAGAAATATGGATAATTCTTACTTGCAAGCGGCTATCCAACATGAAATCATGAAAATGAATCCTCTTTTTCCTCCAGTTGCTAGGCCTGAAAGTATAAATACAAATTACGAGGGAAAAAAACAGTGAATAATAATTGCTTAGTATTCCCTCGGCATTATGCTTTATGATTTGCAATTGATGGTGGGCAGCTCATGTTCTTATATTCAAGTCAATGTTAAGGTCACCTATAAGGCAAATTAATTATGCACATCAAACATACAATTGATCAAAAAACAAGTCCATCAGCATGGTCCATAGAGATAGAGTCCTTTCACAGGTGAGTATGAAGACTGAGGAATGAAACGGGACCACAACCGACTACTCCTAAAAATGAAAAAAACAGTGAATCAATGACAATGAAGTTATAAACTCTATTAAAAATTGACAACTCCAGAACTTTGCTTACTTCTACAATCAAATCAAATTAAAACCCAAATCGAAATGTGAACATCATGCTAAAGATTATTTAACAAAATTGAAAAGGATAGAAAGGCAACCTCCATTAGCTACTTTAGGAATAATTGTGTATAGTTGTAGGAATATCTACAAATTTCAGCATTGTAGGAGAATCTGTAGACAGAGCAAGTACTAGCCAAATAATTTTGTTTTCTTGATAACCCACTTAATGGTCGAACAAATCGAACAATTGTTCTCATCTGAAACAAATCCAATGTTGAAGTGCTTCAAGAGTAATTCACAAGAACCGAAATGCAAAAAGGTTCTGAAACAAATAGGACTCAAATATTATATTTTGTTATCATATTAATAGAATAGAATATATTCCTACAACTCTACACAATTATAGAAAATGAGTGAGAGCACTAATTAGTGCCATCACTAATGATGTGATAGTGGATCCTATCAGAAATGATTTGATATTTTGACCTTAGTGTTGTATCTATCATTCTTGCACAATTATTAACCCTTTGGACAGTTATGCAACTCCGAAAAGAGCTACTAAAAAGTGACAATTGTTAAAAAAATAAATAAATGTAAAACAGGGGATAGATAAGAATAAAAAATTACATAAAAAAAACAAGTTAAATTTGAACATTCACGTCACCAAAGAAGAAAAAATAAAATAATAAAAAACAAACAAAAACAAAAACCTAGATTATAGTAATCTAAATTCAAAATTACAAAAACCCAATTGGAATTTCGAAAAATAACACACACACATACACACAATATCAAAGAATGATTATTGATTTTCTTTACTGTTTCCAATCAAAAGTAAAACCAATATTTTCACCAGAAAATAAAATATTTTTTAAAGAACTAACGAAATTTTACAGTAATACAGGAATTGAGAGAAATGAACGTACAAATCTTTACTTTAGCTGAATTAGGAGAAGAATCCTAAAAACACCCAGAACTGTGCTGAACTTGAAAAAAGAAAAAAGACGGATCTTTCACCGATTGAACAATCCTATACCTATGAATGAATTATTGTGGAGACATGGCTATTTTAGCCCCAAATTTGAAAAAAAAAAAGTCAGTAGCCGTTACTGTAGCAAAGGGAGAGAGAAGTGGCCAGCTGTATGTCACTAAGTGGGTAAAAAGACTTTTTTACCCTTCGTTGATGTTTTTCCGCAGACCGAAAGGACAACTTCAGTCAATGCCTATCATCTTCAGTCAACTTCTTTTTATTAATTTTTTTTTTAAAATTAAAAGTTGGTAGAAGTGAAGGTCAAAGTTGAATAATAAATTGTATTTTTTGTAATAATTATATTTATTTCTTTAATTGTAACAATTATAAAATTAAAAGAAAGATGAAATAATAAATATAAAATGATTTAACTTATATTATTTATTTCTGTATAAAATAATTATTCAGTTTCCAGAAGCAAAATATATAATAAAATTTAAAGCAAAAGTTATGCTATTTGTATAATTAAAATGAGACTAATTGTATAATTATTATAAAATATAAAATGAGAGTAATTGTACAATATATTATAAAATATAAAATATTAAAATATAAAATATAATAATTGTAATAATTATATTTTTTTTGTATAATTAATGAATTTGAAAGAAAGGTAAAAAAATTTATAATATTTATTTCTTTAATTTTTGAAATGAGACTAATATTTTAAAATAATAAAACTTCGAATAACAAAATTAATATTTTGGTAAAGAGGAAGTAACAAGTTTTGAGTATTTATTTCTATACTGAGATTTGTTGATGTTGTTGATTTATTAATTAATAAATCAAAATTTATTATAAAAATGTCCACCGACTCCATGAACTTAATTAATTTATTATTAGGGCTGGCGACCCAAGCCCCCTGCACATGTGGCCCTACTCCCATATAGAAAATTCACTAACTCAACCCGAAACACCTCAGATCCAACCTCGCACCTTCCGAAACAAGTGAAACTCGAAATCGAAATAAATAAGAACGAGAATTTGGATAGCAAGTTTTCAAAAACAACGAACCCAATGGTTACAAAACCTCGCATTAGAACCCAACACTATAACGAGAGTAAATCCAACATAACTCAAAGAGGATGAGACGAATAACGTACCCGATTATCACAGCACGGGTGACATGCTAGTAAATAAATAATTAAGAGATAGTGAAATAAATATAGAATAATGCTATATGCACCAATTAGTGCATTAACTAGTGTACCAATTGATGATGTGGCATAATTTAAGAGGTTTTTGGTATTTGTAATGTGATTAATGAGTGAGGTCAATAATAATGTCATAAATAGTGTTGGTACACTAGTTAGTACACTAATTGGTGCATGTAGCACCACCGAATAATATATACTGTTTTTTTGGTAATTATTAAATGTCTAATTAAATGGGTGGTTCTCCACCGAGAAAGACAATCATGTGCATTTATTTTGGGAACAAGATTAAAAGTCAGTGTATTAGCTTTTTAGTTTTTTTAGATCAGATCACCTTTTTATTTTTTTTACACATTTTTTCAAAAAAAAAAATCTAAAAATAAAAAGTCAACTTTTAATCTACTTCTCAAAATAGGCCAACCTCATACAAAATTTTTATTACAAAAAAAATATATAACTTTAGCATCACACTTTTAGGGGAACACATCATGACTTTGTTATTCATAATTTTTATCACAAAAATTATTATTTTCTTCACAATAATTTTGTAACTCCCACAACAAAAATCATAACTTTTCTTACGATATATACTTTTTAAGAGTGCACATTGTAGTATTTCCTTTCTTGAATATAAAAAATTAAATAAATTTATATACATAAAATTTATTCGATAAATTGTTTTGTTGAAATTATTTTTTGATAAAGCTTTAATTTGTTTCCTGTATTTTCAAATACTACCTTCTCATAAAAATAAAAATGCATATGAAAATGAAGGGTATAAAAAATTTCATTGTTGGAAGTTCTAACTTAGAACAAAACATTGAAAATGAAAAAGATAATGGGGGGTTTGGTGCGGTTGTTAAAACAGATTATTAATTATAGTTTAATGAATTATAAATTATAATTTTAATCAATTATCTGATGGGTGCAACTGCTAAATTATAAATTTAAGTCACTGAATAGTGTTTGATAAATAAACTGTAAAATAACTTTTTGAATTAACTTCTATTTTTTGTTATTCGTTACTAGTCTACATTTTTCACAGAAAATAATAATGATAATCCATAGTCCATTCGGGTCTTTTTCTCTTTTTTAAAAAATAAAAAAATAAAAAAAAATCTATGGGTATAATCATAAATTAACATGTCCACAACAGAAGCTGATAATCAGAGGCAGATAGTGGACAACTTCTCATAATCAACATTTTTAAGTTAAAATAAATTGTCAAAATCAGAAGTTGTTTGAAATAGATTTAATCAAATAGTTTAAAATAAATTTGTCAAAGTTAGAATTTATAAGTTGGTTAAAATAAGTAACACCAAACACATCCTCATTGAAAATCCAGGTATATGGAAAAATTGGTCGTGTTTGATTTCGTAAAAAAATGTTAAAAGTTGTGAACGTATCCATAGAAAAATTTAGTTTGTGGAAAAATTGGTCATGTTTAATTGTTTTTCTATGATTTGTGAAAAAATTGGTCGTGTTTGATTTCGTAAAAAAATGTTAAAAGTTGTGAACGTATCCATAGAAAAATTTAGTTTGTGGAAAAATTGGTCATGTTTAATTGTTTTTCTATGATTTGTGAAAAAATTGGTCGTGTTTGATTTCGTAAAAAAATGTTAAAAGTTGTGAACGTATCCATAGAAAAATTTAGTTTGTGGAAAAATTGGTCATGTTTAATTGTTTTTCTATGATTTGTGAAAAAATTGGTCGTGTTTGATTTCGTAAAAAAATGTTAAAAGTTGTGAACGTATCCATAG
Organism: Camellia sinensis; assembly: GCF_004153795.1. Classification (NCBI taxonomy): domain Eukaryota; kingdom Viridiplantae; phylum Streptophyta; class Magnoliopsida; order Ericales; family Theaceae; genus Camellia; species Camellia sinensis. The sequence goes on along the minus strand of NW_021025344.1, from coordinate 217,706 downwards.
AAAAATTTAGTTTGTGGAAAAATTGGTCATGTTTAATTGTTTTTCTATGATTTGTGAAAAAATTGGTCGTGTTTGATTTCGTAAAAAAATGTTAAAAGTTGTGAACGTATCCATAGAAAAATTTAGTTTGTGGAAAAATTGGTCATGTTTAATTGTTTTTCTATGATTTGTGAAAAAATTGGTCGTGTTTGATTTCGTAAAAAAATGTTAAAAGTTGTGAACGTATCCATAGAAAAATTTAGTTTGTGGAAAAATTGGTCATGTTTAATTGTTTTTCTATGATTTGTGAAAAAATTGGTCGTGTTTGATTTCGTAAAAAAATGTTAAAAGTTGTGAACGTATCCATAGAAAAATTTAGTTTGTGGAAAAATTGGTCATGTTTAATTGTTTTTCTATGATTTGTGAAAAAATTGGTCGTGTTTGATTTCGTAAAAAAATGTTAAAAGTTGTGAACGTATCCATAGAAAAATTTAGTTTGTGGAAAAATTGGTCATGTTTAATTGTTTTTCTATGATTTGTGAAAAAATTGGTCGTGTTTGATTTCGTAAAAAAATGTTAAAAGTTGTGAACGTATCCATAGAAAAATTTAGTTTGTGGAAAAATTGGTCATGTTTAATTGTTTTTCTATGATTTGTGAAAAAATTGGTCGTGTTTGATTTCGTTAAAAAAATATGAAAAGTTGTTAAAGTATCCATGGATTTGTTCAGTTGACTTGTTGACTTAAAGTTACATTTAATTGAGAGAGAAATTATTCAGCATTCTCAGAACAATACTCTATTTTATCTATAATGGACACTTAACTATTTATCTCCTAAACTTGCAATACAAAGATAAATAGCTCTCATGGTTTAAATCAATAATAATTTCTCATCGTGCAGGCATCAACCAAATGTACTACTGATTACTCAAAATATATTAGGGGAATAGAAAACAATTCTCAAAAACAAAACCACATGACAAACAATTCTTTCACCATCTTGTTATCATCCTCCACAATTTGCCTCTCCTTTTCCTCACAGTAATGCCAAGTGTTCAAAAAAAATTATTTAGAAAAATATTAACAAAAAAAAAAAGTTGAGTAGAGATTCATTTCAATTATAAATATTATTATACAACAACTAAATTTAAGTCACACATCACATTTTGAGATAAATTTATTGACAATTTTTTTGCATTCCTATCATTTTCATTTTTCACAGCAGATTAACATCAATCGTTCAGTAAAAATATTATAAATTCAGAAATTTTATTTAAAAGTTATTCAAAAATATCAATATATAATTCAAAATCATTTTATACATGCGCTACACTATATAAACTATTAATCTTCACCTAACATCTCATTTTTGACCCAAATCTAAGATAAGATTATGACTTACTGATCATACATTGGGCCCAAACAAACCATTGTCCATTCATTGATCATGGTCATGGTCATGGTCATGGTCATACTCATGGTGTAACTACTCTCCGTGGATCTCTCTACTTCGCTTCTTACTTGATGGGTCATTAGGTCCACTTTTGGATCTAATTTCAATAATCTAAACGGTTCACATTTTAGGATTTGTCGAGTATATCATATCCGTAAAAAATCAAGTCGAACGGATATCGAAAACCACATTCCGGATCATTGAACTAAAAGTTTTATTAAAAAATAAAACTGTTTATTAAATTTGTTTTAATAAAAGATATTTAGTTCGATGATCCAAATACATAGTTTCTAATATCCGATTAACTTAATTTTTACCTCGATAAATTCTAAAATATAAATAATTCAAATCATCAAAATTAAATTCAAATGTGAACTCAATAATCTACCGAATAAGGAGCCGAATAGAAAAATTCAAGGAAAGGATCTTTTCTCCTGTAACACACCCATGGCTCATTTTTCTGCTTCTGCTTATTCTTTCACTCATTTATTTTTAAGTGATTTGTGGGGTGTGACATAAAAATTGAGAGGACATTCGGTTTAAAAGTTTAATTTAAATTTTTTTTATTAAAGATTCATACTTTAAATTATTTTATAAATCAAAATTTATTATAAAAATGTCCACCGACTCCATGAACTTAATTAATTTATTATTAGGGCTGGTTTGGTATGTTTAAAGAAAGTCAAAAAGTCATTATCCTATTTAAATCACATCACTTTATTTAAGTCACATCATCTCTCTAACACATCACTTCAAATCCAACCCAAACTTAACTCATATTTTATAAAAAAATCAAAAAATTCACTTAGAAATTGTTTGGAGTGTCCTAATTTTATATTTTTTTTCTTAACATAATGTAAAAAAATTAATTTATGAAAAAATTCAAAACAGTTTTATAATATGAAAAGGGACACTAGAATATATTTTAATTGTTAAGGTCACCTAGTTCAATTTTTACAACAAATTCATGTGAGTGAATTTTGAGCCCCAAATTCACAGATTGAACAATCCTATACCTATGAATGAATGAATTTATTGTGGAGACGTGGCTATTTTAGCCCCAAATTTGTTAAAAAAAACAAGTCAGTAGCCGTTACTGTAGCGAAGGGAGAGAAAAGTGGCCAGCTGTATGTCACTAAGTCGGTAAAAAGACTTTTTTACCCTTCGTTGGTGTATTTCCAGAGACCGAAAGGACAACTTCAGTCAATGCCTATAAAATATAAAATATAATAATTGTAATAATTATATTTTTTTGTATAATTAATAAATTTGAAAGAAAGGTAAAAAAATTTATAATATTTATTTCTTTAATTTTTAAAATGAGACTAATATTTTGAAATAATAGAACTTCAAATAACAAAATTAATCAGCTTGTTTGTTTTTATTTTTCGGAAAATACTTTTCAGAAAATTCTACTTTCTTATTTTTTGTGTTTTTTTATTTTTACTAAATTTTTTTCATATTTTAAGTAATTTTTTTACTTTTTAGACACACCTAATATAAATACACCTAAAAAGTAAAAAAATTATAAAAAAAATCTTTTAAAAATTCACTAAATATCAAAAATACAAGAATTCAATACATTTTTTTGTATTTTTATGTATTTATTATTTTTTCAAATATTTTTTCACAAATTTTTTACTTTTTAGATACATCTAACTAAGGTGCATCTAAAAACGTAAAAAAAATGTTTAAAATTTAAAAAAGATTCACTAAAAACAAAAAAATACGAAAACTAAAAAATTCAATTTTCAAAAAACTTAATTCAGAAAATTCAAACCAAACACACTGAATATTTTGGTAAAGAGGAAGTAACAAGTTTTGAGTATTTATTTCTATTTTGAGATTTGTTGATATTAATAGTTGTTGATTTATTAATTAATAAATCAAAATTTATTATAAAAATGTCCACAGACTACATGAACTTAATTAATTTATTATTAGGACTGATTTGGCATGTTTAAAAAAAGTCAAAAAGTTACTATCCTATTTAAGTCATATCACCTCTCTAACACATCACTTCAAATTCAACCCAAATTCAATCCATATTTTATAAAAAATAAAAAAATACACTGGTTTAAATCATTCCACACAAACAATCCTTTAGTTTCAACGTGGACTGGTCCCTTTTGGTTACATGAATTTATTAATGGTCCCTTTAATTTATTAATTTATTAATATAAAAATTTAAATAAAAATTTATCTCACCTTTTCAAATATAAAAATTAAAATAACTTATTAAAATAATCATAAAATTAAAAAAACCTCTAAAATAATCATTTCCCAAACACCATGCAATGGATTTGGAAACAACAAAACAGAGAAACCTAAATCTCGGGAAGTGAGTCGATCAAAGAGGAGAGAGAGTGTGAGTGAAAGAAAGAAAAAGACAGAAAGGGTTGTTTGGCAAGAAGGTTTGGGTGGGTTAAGGACTAAAATAATTACAAAAAATAAAATAGGCTATTTTAGCTACAAAAAATAAAATATCAAATCCAACCCATAATCATTACAATCCTCTTTTACAAAAAAAGTCAAAAAAATCAAAAAGTCAAAAAGTCCTTCCCAAACCAGGCTAAAATAGGCCAGGCTAAAATAACCAAAAAGCCAAAAAGTCAAAAAGCCAACCCACTTCCCAAACGGAAGCAGAGAATGCTTTTTCTTGAGTTTAGTTAGCAAATTTAAAAAAATATTTAGAAAAAAAAATAAAAGTGATAGATTATATATTTCACCTAATTTTTTTTTTTTAACATAATGTAAAAAAATTAATTTATGAAAAAATCCAAAACAGTTTTATAATATGAAAAGGGACACAAGAATATATTTTACAACAATGATTTAGACCACTAAAAAATACATCACTAATAGCACTAATGCATTGGGAATGACAAAAAAAAAAAAAAACAAAAACATGGCATAGAAAGTGGGCAGGGCCCACTAACACATCATTAGTGCTCTCTCTAGTGCTCCCTTTTTAGTGCTCCCAAGCATTTTTCTATAGAAAATGATTGGTGGCCTTAAAAAAGTTGCCCCTAATATCCCTAATTTCCAATTTTGGAAACTATTTTTTTTTTTTTTTTTTTTTTTTTTTTTTTTTTTTTTTTTTTTTACCTAAAATAAAATTTCGGGGCATTCGAGCCGCGAAGTCTCGGGCCCTCAATCACTTCCGTTTTCTATATTTTAATTGTTAAGGTCACCTAGTTCAATTTTTACAACAAATTCATGTGAGTGAATTTTGAGTAAAATCCCCCGTAGTGATGGTTTTGTGGTGTAATTTGTGCTTTTAGTGAGAGCGCCACACGTCAAAATGAAAGGAATGGAGGGTTTACTAATCCACGTCGTTTTAGATTTTTTTCATTTTTATTTTTTTATTTTTTTATTTAAAAAAATTAAAATTAATATTTTTCAGTTTATTTATTTATTTGTCGGTGGAGAAGTGTTGTGGCTCATTTTTCTGCTTCTGCTTATTCTTTCACTCACTTATTTTTAAGTGATTTGTGGGGGTGTGACATAAAAATTGAGAGGGCATTCGGTTTAAAAGTCTAATTTAAATTTTTTTTTTATTAAAGATTCATACTTTAAATTATTTTGTCTATAAGGATAAATTCATACAAAATGATCAACTACCCTAACTATATATATATCTATACTATATATATAATAGAATGTAGTGGTGTTTCCAAAAGCCTTCAAAATGATATTCTAAAATTCTCATAATTTTAAAAAATACGTGGCAACTCTCTTTTTAGTTTATAGTTCATTTCCTCCCCTCTCAAAGACTTTCGGAACAACAAAAACTCCTAACAAACACATCCATAAAAGCTGTAAAAAAAAATATATATATATATATATCAAGACTTTCACTCTCCCACAACTCCTATAATAGATACATATCCTCTCCCATGTATATCCCTCTCTCACGTTTTGAGAACAATAAAAACTCCTAACAAACCCATCTATAAAAGCTGTCAAAAAAAAAAAAAACCAAGCAAAACCTATCCATAAAAAGCTATAAAAAATAAAAAATCAAGACTTTCACTCTCCCACAACTCCTACAATAGATACATATCTTTCTCCCACGTATATCCCTCTCCCACGTTACTCTCCCACCTCAAACAAATCTAAAAACAAAAAACACCTACCTATCCATATCCTATAACAGATAGATATAAAGACTTTCACTCTCTCACAACTCCTACAATAGATACATATCCAATAGATACATATCCCTCTCCCATGTTACTTTCCCACCTCAAACAAATCTAAAATATACTTCATTAACTTCCTTCATCAGCAGTGAACACCAGCAGTCCCTGAATTCAGCAGTCCGCCTCTCGATCGAATGCATGTCTCAGTTCTTCTTTTTCTTTTTCTTTTTCTTTACTAATTTATTTTTTGTTCCAAGCATTTGTGATTTTGTATTTTGACTATAAATATTGCACAAAATTGTAGTATGCATGTCCCTGCTTTTTTTTTTTTTCTTTTGCTCTGAACATGTCTCAGTTTTTCTTTTCATAGCTGTTTTTCTAATGTTTCTTTTCATATCTGTTTAAATAGAGTAGAAATTTATGATCAGAAGTTAAACAAATAAAAAAAGAAGTGAAAGTAAACTTTATTTTCTTATATACAGTTCACAAGGATATATATTTATATATTTTATTGAGAAAGTTGCAAGGAAATTGGAAGATTATACAAAAGCTAGCTACTTCACTCTCCCACAACTCCTATAATAGATACATATCCTCTCCCATGTATATACCTCTCCCACGTTTTGAGAACAATAAAAACTCCTAACAAACCCATCTATAAAAGCTGTCAAACAAAACAAAACCTATCCATAAAAAGCTATAAAAATAAAAAAATCAAGACTTTCACTCTCTCACAACTCTTACAATAGATACATATCCCTCTCCCACGTCTATCCCTCTCCCACGTTACTCTCCTACCTCAAACAAATCTAAAAACAAAAAACACCTATCTATCCATATCCTATAACAGATAGATATAAAGACTTTCACTCTCCCACAACTCCTACAATAGATACATATCCCTCTCCCATGTTACTCTCCCACTTCAAACAAATCTAAAATATACTTCATTAACTTCCTTCATCAGCAGTGAACACCAGCAGTCCCTGAATTTAGCAGTCCGCCTCTCGATCGAATGCATGTCTCAGTTCTTCTTTTTCTTTTGCTTTTGCTTTACTAATTTATTTTTTGTTCCAAGCATTTGTGATTTTGTATTTTGACTATAAATATTGCACAAAATTGTAGTATGCACGTCCCTGTTTTTTTTTTTTTCTTTTGCTCTGAACATGTCTCTGTCTCTGTTTTTGTTTTTGTTTTGCTCTGAACATGTCTCAGTTTTTCTTTTCATAGCTGTTTTTCTAATGTTTATTTTCATATCCGTTTAAATGGAGTGGAAATTTATGATCAGAAGTTAAACAAATAAAAAAAGAAGTGAAAGTAAACTTTATTTTCTTATATACAGTTCACAATGATATGTATTTATATATTTTATTGAGAAAGTTGCAAGGAAATTGGAAGATTATACAAAAGTTAGCTACTTCACTCTCCCACAACTCCTATAATAGATACATATCCTCTCCCATGTATATTCCTCTCCCACGTTTTGAGAACAATAAAAACTCCTAACAAACCCATCTATAAAAGCTGTCAAAAAAAAAAAAAAACCCAAACAAAACCTATCCATAAAAAGCTATAAAAAATAAAAAAATTAAGACTTTCACTCTCCCACAACTCCTACAATAGATACATATCCCTCTCCCACGTTACTCTCCTTCCTCAAACAAATCTAAAAACAAAAAACACCTATCTATCCATATCCTATAACAGATAGATATAAAGACTTTCACTCTCCCACAACTTCTACAATGGATACATATCCAATAGATACATATCCCTCTCCCATGTTACTCTCTCACCTCAAACAAATCTAAAATATACTTCATTAACTTCCTTCATCAGTAGTGAACACCAGCAGTCCCTGAATTCAGCAGTCCGCCTCTCGATCGAATGCATGTCTCAGTTCTTCTTTTTCTTTTTCTTTTGCTTTACTAATTTATTTTTTGTTCCAAGCATTTGTGATTTTGTATTTTGACTATAAATATTGCACAAAATTGTAGTATGCACGTCCCTGTTTTTTTTTTTTTCTTTTGCTCTGAACATGTCTCTGTTTTTCTTTTCATAGCTGTTTTTCTAATGTTTCTTTTCATATCCGTTTAAATGAAGTGGAAATTTATGATCAGAAGTTAAACAAATAAAAAAAGAAATGAAAGTAAACTTTATTTTCTTATATACAGTTCACAAGGATATATATTTATATATTTTATTGAGAAAGTTGCAAGGAAATTGGAAGATTATACAAAAGCTAGCTACTTTGATTCCTTTCTTTTCATATCTGTTTTTCTAATGTTTCTTTTCATATCCGTTTAAATGGAGTGGAAATTTATGATCAGAAGTTAAACAAATCTATCTATACTATATCTATAAGCAAATGTAGTAGAGTATGAGAATTCTCCAAACCCTTAATATCAAATTCTTATGAATTCTCTCTCTTATGTGTCACCTCTCAAGTCTCTTCTCCCACTTTTTTTTAATTTTTAATCATTTGTCAATTATCAAAATCTCAAAAGCCAAAAAGATTATATATATTTAAATAAAATGATAAATATTTAGATATGAACAACAAAGAGGTAAAGATAAAAATATAAAAAATAAAAAGATAACTATTTAAATTTTAACCACAAAAATAATATAAAGAGTCAAATAAAAGATAAAAAAAATAACTAAATAAAAAATATTACGGGTCCATTAATTTTAAAAATAAAAAGTTAACTATTTATATATGAACAATTAAAAATATTTAAATAAAAAAATATTACGAGTCAAATAATTTTTAAAATAAAAAAGTAATTATTTATATATGAATAACAAAAAAATAGAGATGAAAGATTATACAAAAATAAAAACATAACTATTTAGATTTGAACTGCAAAATGAAAATTTAAATAAAAGATAACAAAATATTTAAATAAAAAAAAAGATTAAGATTGGGACATAAATATCCCAAAAAGATAATAATTTTTTTAACGATCTATATTTATCTTTTATTAGTTTATTATAAAATTTTCATATGTTTCAGTTTAATCTTTTTAAAATTTATCTTCAAGTTGAATTTAATATTTTATTTTTTAAAATCAACAATTAATTATAGATACAAATTTTAAATATGATAAAATTCCATATATATCTTTTGTTTAAGCATAACATTTAAATAAAAAAAATATTACGAGTCAAATAATTTTTAAAATAAAAAGGTAATTATTTATATATGAGCAACAAAAAAATATTGATGAAAGAATATACAAAAATAAAAATATAATTATTTAGATTTGAACTGCAAAATGAAAATTTAAATAAAAGATAACAAAATATTTAAATAAAAAAAAAGGATTGAGATTGGGATATAAATATCCAAAAAAGATAATAATTTTTTTAAGGATCTATATTTATCTTTTGTTAGTTTGTTATAGAATTCTATATATTTTAGTTTAATTTTTTTAAAGTTTATCTTCAAGTTGAATTTAATATTTTATTTTTTAAAATCACCAATTAATTATCCATACAAATTGTAAACATGATAAAATTCCATATATATCTTTTGTTTAAGCATAATATTTTCAATATAAAAACAAGTTCCTGCAAAAGAAATCATGAACAGAAGATTAGGGAAAAACAATCAACATTGAGCCATTTCTAATCCTTTTTCAGTGCCTAAAAATCTTAAATTTATTTTTAGGAACTCATTTCCTTTGAGATTTAAACCACAAATTTCTTCTTCTTTTTTAATATTTTTTTTTATATTTAGATTCAAAGTTTGAGCAAATGGAAGATATCTCATATTTAAAATGTTTATTTTTTTTTTTGAATAATTTAAATATTTATATTCTTTATGTTTATCAATTCAAGTTTAATGCATTTCCAAACCTTTTTTTCTTTTTAATCATTCCAAACCTATTGTGTTTAATGAATCAATATAACCAAAAAACAAATAGCATGTAAAAAAATTTTAACCATATAATGGGAATTAAAATTAATTTTATTTTAATTTATTATATTATATGGGATGATTAATGTAATATCTACTATTGATTAAACAAAATTAGTGTTACTTTTATTTAATATATTAGTCATTTTGATTAATTACAATATACATGCCTTTGTTACTCTATTTTTGATTGTCTGAAGTAATTCTTAGATAAATTAGTTATTATATATGTAATGATTTACTTAATGTATGATAGTTTTTAAAAAAATTCAATAATGTGAAATATTAAATAGTTTTTTATGATGTGAAATAAGATTTACATATACAAATTAAATAAAATATTAAGAAATGCAATCAAAACAATAAATTCTTTTTAGTGATTATTGACTTTTTAAAATCTCGTGCATCGCACGGGTGACCACTAATATATATATATATTCAATTGTACACCCTTAAATATCATCAAAACATTCTCCCACACACATTCTCTCTCTCTCCACCTCCGTAGTCACTCGCCGCTTGTCATCGTCACGACAATATTTCTATACTGAGATTTGTTGATGTTGTTGATTTATTAATTAATAAATCAAAATTTATTATAAAAATGCCCACCGACTCCATGAACTTAATTAATTTATTATTAGAGCTGGTTTAGTATGTTTAAAAAAAAAAAAAAATCACTATTTTATTTAAATTACATCATTTTATTTAAATCATATCACCTCTTTAACACATTACTTCAAATTCAATCCAAACTCAATTCATATTTTATAAAAAATAAAAAAATATATTTATTTAAATCATTCTAAACAAACAATCCTCTAGTTTCAACGTGGACTGGTCCCTTTTGGTTACATGAATTTATTAATGGTCTCTTTAATTTATGAATTTATTAATTGTCTCTTTAATTTATTAATTAATTTGTTACATGCACTGGCCCCTTTTGGTTGCCACGTCAAATCTGTCTCGTTTTTTTTTTTGTCAAGTACGGAAAGGGCAGTTTGATAAATTTATATTCCACCATCATTTCAAATAAATTTTTTTAATATAAAAATTTAAATAAAAATTCGTTTCATCTTTTTAAATATAAAAATTAAAATAACTTATTAAAATAATTATAAAATCAAAAAAACCTTTAAAATAGTCATTTCCCAAACACCATGCATTGGATTTGGAAGCAACAAAAACAGAGAAACCTAAAGGTATGTTTGGTTTGGATTATTAGAGTGATTTTGGGAAAAAAAATTTAGAAAATTTATTTGGTTTGTAAATTTTTCAAAATAATTTTCAAAATCACGTTCTCTCTCTTACCTATCAATCAATCAATTTTTCTCTCCCCTCTCTCCTTTTCAATCACTTTTTCTCTCACACACATCTACTCAATTATAACAAAATATCAAATCATTCCAAACTCTCAAACTCCAAAACTACTTTCAAAATACACAACCAAACAAACCAAAAAAATTTCTAAACTCTCTTCCCAAAATAATTTTTAAAAACTACTCTCCTAAAAACAAACCAAGCAAGTCCTAAATCTCGGGAAGTGACTCGATCAAAGAGGAGAGAGAGTGTGAGTGAGAGAGAGAGAAAAAGACAAAGAATGTTTTTTCTTGAGTTTAGTTAGCAGATTAGAAAAAATATTTAGAAAAAAAAATAAAAGTGATAGAGTATATTTCATCTAATTTCATATTTTTTTTCTTAACATAATGTAAAAAAATTAATTTGTGAAAAAATCCAAAACAGTTTTATAATATGAAAAGGGACACTAGAATATATTTTAATTGTTAAGGTCACCTGGTTCAATTTTTACAACAAATTCATGTGAGTGAATTTTGAGTAAAATCCCCCGCAGTGATAGTTTTGTGGTGTAATTTGTGCTTTTGCACGTCAAAATGAAAGGAATGGAAGGTTTACTAATCCACGTCGTTTTAGATTTTTTTTATTTTAATTTTTTTATTTAAAAAAATTAAAATTAAAATTTTTCAGTTTATTTATTTACTTGTGGGTGGAGAAGTGTTGTGGCTCATTTTTCTGCTTTTACTTATTCTTTCACTCACTTATTTTTAAGTGATTTGTGGGGTGTGACATAAAAATTGAGAGGACATTCGGTTTAAAAGTCTAATTTAAATTTTTTTTATTAAAGATTCATATTTTAAATTATTTTGCCTATAAGGCTAAATTCATACAAAATGACCAACTACCCTAACTATATATGTATATATATATATATTCTATTGTACACCCTTAAACATCATCAAAACATTCTTCCACACACACGCATTCTCTCTCTCTCCACCTCTGTAGTCACTCGTCGTTTGGGAATCATTTATATATATATATATAAGTATAGATATGTACATATATGCTTATGTTGTTCCATGGGTGTGACATTGCGGATCTACTGATCTAGGTCTAATTATGGTACAAAATTACTGATTTTGGTAACTATATTTTTAAAAATAGAACCAGATCAAATTCTCACTGCACTGGTATGTTGTTCCATGGGCGTGACGCTGTGGATTTACTAATATATATATATATATATTGTAGCGCCCCAATTTTCATGCCCAAATGGTAATACAATAGTCATGGCCTTTCAAAGTAAAACAGATAATAAATCCTCATACTTGCATTACATAATGTAAATAGTCTTCATGCAATAGTACAATTAATCCAACAACAATTAATTGAACAACAAATACCCCCAAGGGTTTATAAGTTTCTAAGGCTTGAGCCTAATTGCACAAAACGGTTATTCAAACCCACAGATACAAAGCTCTTGGCTTACAATCAGAGTCACAGCAAATAAGCACATTATGCTCTCTGCACACACTTTCACGCCTTCAGTTAGGCGGAATCACCACATCTTTTCTTGCACAAGAATCTCGTAGGGTGAGCATAAAGCCCAGTAGAAATTTCTTAACAAAGTATATACATTTTATACAAGTCTCGTGAGATGAAATGCACATGCCATGCCATGTCTTTTGAAAATAAAACACATCTTCATCTTTTGAAAACTATCATGCTCAATGTTGTTATGCAACTTCAATTGTTCAAAATTTATTAACTTAATTCAAGGGGCGGTAAATACAACTCCGTAAATCCCTAGGTCAGTGTCTGCAAGTAGACTATACAAGTACTACCAATTTGCCATTTTTACTGGTATTAACCGGAAGGCTCGACATCTCTAATCTGTCATTTTTACTAGTATTAACTGGAAGGCTTGACACCCATAATCTACACCACTTTTCAAGACTTATTACCGTATTTACCCCAAAATCATTTTATGAAAACTTGTTTCTCAACATTATTTTTTAAGTGCAAAGTTTTCAAATCAAATTTCAAAGCTCTTCATTATCGAATGAATTGATATGCCAATATATCAATTAATGCAATGCAACATTTTATCAATTTTCAATTTTTCCACACAATATTTCCATTGTGATCAAACCTCCATTTCTCCTTTCAATACAATTTCACAAGATGAATAAATACATTTATTTCAATTCATCCAAGGGATAACATAACCCTCACATTTCAAGCCATCTCAACAATTTCCCATATTCCATGAAAATATCATTTATATAAATATAAATAAGAAATTCTCCAACATCCATTTATTTTGACATACAAAATAAATACAACACATCATCCATGATTTCTCAACATCCTTTTAAAGACTCATATTTTCTAGGTTTTCTTACCAAAACAATTCATCTCCAAAACATTTGAAAAAATCTCACCAAAAACATCTTTCTTTAACCAACATAGTTCAAAACCCCTAATTTTTATCTAAAAGGATCAAATAGTAAACCCACTTTCAAAATCACCATTTTTCTTGAATCAACAATTAATTTTCAAAACTAATCAAAGGATGATTTTGAAAATCATCTTGATCTTACAAAAACATATATATAACTTAAAGAAAATCTCTACCTCAAGTGTAGAAGACGTGTAACGCCTTCAAAATTAACCCATTATATATATATATCATTGACATGCAATATTTAAAGAAAACAATTCATTAATTCATTCATCAGAGTATTACTAAATAAAAACATTACATGTAACATCAAATTAAATGCCCTACGGGCTAACATCTTTCCAAGCCAACACTTGGACACAGAATATGAGTTCTAACTCAAATACAAATAAAGCCCTAGGCTTGAATGTTTACATGTAATATCAAATAAATAAATAACAATTAAACTAAACAGAGTCTTCAACTCCAATTCCTTCCAAGCTAAGTCCTTGGAAGTAGCTTATCACCTGAACCTGAAAATGATGTTCCCATAAAGGGTGAGCCACAGCCCAGTAGAAAAATACTAAACCAAATATAAACATTGAATAAAGAATCTATAGCATTCATAGATGGTTAACCAAAGATAATCAATTATAACTTGATACTGTCTCATGACACTAATGTCTATGACATGTTTCAATTCCCATTATTATCAATATGGCTCAGAACCTGGCCAAAACTTACAACAGTGAACTATATATCACATTCACATTACTTCCAATATCAACAACACAGATGAGACTCAGACTCATATCAAAACACTTCGTACTTCTCATTTGAATACACATTTTTAGTGCTGTATCAATAACATGTAAAAACACTTCAATATAATAAGCACAACATAATAGTGATGGTAATGGAGTCCATCACTCCCTATCTCCTCCCAAACAAAAATCCGATTTAGAGGTCCATCCCCTATCTTCCCCTAAACCGTAGAGTACATCCCCCTATCTCCTCCCAAACAATATGCATATGCAATGCTAATCAATACATGTATTTTCTGTATTAATTCACTAGTCTAAATTTATGACTTAAACAAATTTGATTAGTTTCAATTTTCCCTAATCCACATTGCCTACAACAACACGAAGTATATCTCCTCACCGATAGCCCAAAACAGTTATTTCTAGACTGGAAAATATACATCAATAATTTAATAGGCGAGTGATTTAAATTATCCAACCCCAATTTAATCAATGAATTCTTCAATTTCATGAATTTAAAACCAAATTCCCCAATTTCTTTAAACTAATTACACAAATTAATTCATTAATACAACTAGGGTTTTTCCCAAAATTACCAAAGTATCGCCCCAACATATCAAAATACCACAACTTAGAACAAAACTTATAAGATAGAGTAGGAAATCCCTACTTAAAGAGAAAAACTCGAACGGAGAAGATGACGAAAGTCCAAGTGCCCCAAATCCTCTCTTTTTCAGATTAAAAGAAAGCTCTCGCGACTGGCTCTACTTTCTTCCAAAGGAACTAGGGTAAGGAAGATCCACAAAGGATAGATGCAAAACTATAGACGAGAAGGTGAGAGTAGAGAGAGAAACTCTCAAGGGCGGTTTTTTAAAGAGTAGGGAAAGAAGTAGGTTCAAAAAAGTGATCCAAAAAGTGAAATCACGGACTGATGTAGTCGATTCCTCGCTCGAGCTGTGGAAACCCCGCTCGACGTCAGACACAGACTCACGCTCGAGCGTGATAAGAGACGCCTCGAGCGTCGATTACACACTTCCAGAAGTTTTGCCGGCGATGGTATCCGCTCGAGCGTTAAACTCTCCGCATCGAGCGGAGGGACAAAATCAAGGGATCACGCTCGAGCGAAACAAAACTACCGCTAGAGCGACGAACTGCAGAAGCAAAGTACTGAGAGATGGAAATCACGCTTCGAGCGTCAAAACTCCCGGTCGAGCGGTATAGCAACAACGAAGAGCCCGCTCGAGCGTTAAAACTTCCGCTCGAGCGTGAAAGGCCAAAAATCTGGACATCACCTTTTGGTTTCAAAGTGCAACCAACCTGTTTCAAACCTGCCATCACAACCCATGATTCAAATACAAAGAGGAAAGGCTAGAAGTGATAATGATACAAAAACGGTCCACGGAACCAAGTCCAGAATACAGTATACAAAGAAGGAAAAACCGGATCGCTATAACGCTCCCCCTTAAAGAATTTCGTCCCCGAAATTAGGTACAAGAAATTTTTTTTTTTTTTTCAAATTTAACAGTTTTCAATACATGTGATTCCCATTTCCATATCATATTCAATCTCATGATACAACTCTAATTCTACCACACATTTAACATATGCAGTGTTACACTAAACTTCCATTATGAGGCAAGTTTCAAAATACTCCATTAACCAAAACATAAACTATGTTTCACAACTTAAGTTATATTCAATACACTTAAGGTGCAATATTACAACAAATTAAGCAACATATGCTCAATGCATCTACAAATAGATCCGGATATTTCTCTCGGACCTCCAACTCGCGTTCCCAAGTGGCTTCCTCCACCCCGTGATGTTTCCACAAAAACCTTTACCAAAGGGATGGTCTTGCCTCGCAAAACTTGATCCCGTCTATCCAAGACCCGAACCGGTCTCTCCTCATACGAGATATCCTCATCTACCTCTAAGTCGGTCCAATCCAAACATGCGATGGATCTGGCTCTACTTCCGGAAGCATACTCACATGAAAACACGTTATGTACTCCGGATAACTGCGGCGGCAAAGCTAAACGATAAGCAGCCTCGCCAATCCTCTCAAGGATCTCAAAAGGGCTAATAAATCGAGGGGACAACTTCCGCCTTTTTCCCGGAACCTCATGAATCCCCGCCTAGGTGATATCTTCAGAAAGACATGATCACCCACCTCAAACACCAAAGGTCTCCTCCTACGGTCGGCATAAGATTTCTGACGACTCTGGCTGTAACAAGCCTCCTACGGATAAGCTAATTTTCTCCGTCGTTTCCCTTACCAATTCCGGACCCAGCAAAGGTGTGTCGCCCACCTCGGCCCAACAAACTGGAGACCTACATGGTCGGCCGTGCAAAGGCCTCAATGGTGCCATACCGATACTAGACTGGAAACTGTTGTTGTAAGCAAACTCCACTAATGGCAAGTGCTCTTCCCACGACCGCTAGTCAAGAACATAACCCCGAAGCATATCCTCAGAGGTCTGAATAGTACGCTCGGATTGCCCCATCAGTCTGAGGATGATAAGCTGTGCTAAAAGGTCAACTTAGTGCCTAAGGCACTTTGCAATCTTCTGCCATAATCTGGCAGTAAAAACGAGGGTCCCTATCGGAGACGATCGTCACCGGAATTCCGTGCAACCCTCACTATGTCCCGAATATACAAGTTCGGCCAAGATGATCTAGCTGAATCTCTAACGCGCATGGAATGAAGTGCGCCGACTTAGTCAACCGTTCTACAACTACCCAAATAGCATCACTACCCCGCTGAGTCC
>NW_021025344.1:179299-189665 GCF_004153795.1 Camellia sinensis | reverse complement strand
AAACTTGATTCCTTTCCTCGTCAGTCTAGTCAATGGTGAAACTAGCCTAGAGAAACCCTTCATAAACCTACGATAGTAATTGGCCAACCCCAAGAAACTACGAATTTCGAAAGCATTCTTAGGTTGTGCCCAATCTTGCACTGCCTCTATCTTGGATGAATCTACAGTCACCCTTTCCCCGGATACCACATGGCCTAAGAACTTAACATCTCTCAGGCAGAATTCACATTTCCCAAACTTAGCATACATCTTGTGGGCTTTAAGTAACTCAAGTACTATTCACAAATGTTCCTCGTGTTCCTCCTCGGAAGGTGAATAAATCAAAATGTCGTCCACAAAGACAACCACAAAACGATCTAGGAACTTACGAAAAATCCGATTCATAAGATTCATAAACACCGTAGGTGCATTAGTTAGCCCAATAGGCATCACAAGAAAGTCGTAATGGCCATACCGCGTACGGAATGCCGTCTTCGGGATATCTTCCTCCCTTACTCTCAACTAATGATAATCCGATCTCAAGTCTATCTTAAAGAAACAGCAAGACTCTTTCAACTGATCAAACAGATCATCTATACGAGGCATTGGATACTTATTCTTAACAGTAACTCGATTTAACTTTCGGTAATCAATACAAAGTTGTAAGGCTCAATCTTTCTTTTTAGCAAAGAGAGCCGGTGCTCCCCAAGGTGAAGTACTAGGGCGAATAAAACCCTTATCTAGTAATTCCTGGAGTTGAATCTTCAACTCACTCAATTTGGCAGGTGCAAATCTATACGGTGACATGGAAATCAGTGCCATGCCAGGCACTAATTCAATGGAGAACTCGATCTCCCGATGAGGTGGTAAACTAGTAAGATCTTCGGGAAAGACATCTGGGTATTCACAAACGACTCTTGGTAACTCAACATGGGCCCTGTCACTCTCGCTATCCAAGAGAATTGCAAGAAGACCACTAAGTTTGTTTCTAGTCTGAGGGTTAAAGACCGACGACAAGACCTTATCAACTCGGTTCCCCAGAAAGTAAAAACAATCACCATCTGAGGTGCAAACTGTAACCCTCTGATGGTAACAATCTATCACAGCTTGGTACGAACACAACCAGTCCATGCCTAAAATGACATCAAAACTCGACATGTCCAGCAATACAAAAGCAAACGGAAGTCGACGCCTGGCAACTTCTATTTCAGAGTCACGACAACCCCGGTCCAAATCAACTGTACCTCCAATAGGTGACTCTACTCTGAGCGGAGGCACTAACCGTGCTACCTCTAACCCTAATACAGAAGCAAATGCAGTAGATATAAATGAATGAGATGCACCCGTATCTATTAATACATTAGCCAAAAAATTACACACAACAAAAATACCTCTCGCAATTGAGGATTCTGGCAACGGCTCTGGTGTAGTAACAGCATACACGCGCCCCTGTGGCCTCTGATTGACTTGCTCCCCTCTCGGAGCATAGGTCTGATGTACTGAGTGAGCCGAAGCGGCTCCCTAATTAGCTCGTGAAGCCTGAGCTGAATGAGCCTACTGGTGGCTCTGAGTCTGCCTCGACCCTGATGCGCCACCCAACTGTGGTCAAGTTCTCTTCATATGCCTTGGCTTACCACACTGGTAACAATTAAACCCTTGTCCCCTATTCTGGGACTGAGACTGACTCTGTGATCGGTTAGGTGGTGGTGGTGACAACATCAACTGCCCTTCTCCCTTCTGTAGACAAGCAAAGGCTTTGTGACCCGACTGGCCACACTTGAAATAAGAAAAACCACTCTGTGTACTACTTCTTCCCGAACCCAAACTAGGCAAAGGAAAAGTGGATTTAGACTGCTGTGGTTGGGGCTGGCATGAAAAGGTACCCCTGCTCTTCTTATTCTGCCTATAGTCTCCTTGAGACTCTTGGCCCCTAGACCTTGAACTCCGAAGCCTCTCCTCCTCGGCTTGCACGGAAATCTCTACGTATGTCGTCGACTCTACAAGACAATCATAGTTCCGAATCATGTTCCCAACAATCTTAAAAAAAATTTTGGTTTTCAATTTTTTCTCGAATTTAATGCAACGGCGCTCTTCCCTCCGGTGCAAACCGGGACAAACTAGAAAAGGCCGCTTCAAACTCGGCCACGGACATATTGAGTTGCTTAAGGTCCTGGAACTCCTACCTCAACCTCTCCCTTGTAGTGGGAGGTAGATATTTGTCTTGGAAGGCCACCACAAATGCCTCCCATATCGGTTCTATTTGGCCTTTAGCATACTTCCACCATTGACCCGCATCTCCTTTAAGGTAGTAACTCGCTAGAGTCTCTCTCAACTCGCTATCATCAATGTGAAGCATCTGAAATGTCTTCACAGTTTGTTCAAGCCACTCATCCGCTTTCTTAGGCTCGGGGCCACAATGGAATTCATCTGGTTTGGCCAGCAAAAACTCCCTAGTAAGGAAACTAGCCCTTGCCTCTAACGTGTTCTCTCAGGCTTGGTTCTCCGCCCTCAACAAGTTCATAGGCCCTGCTATTTCTCTAGCTAGGGCCTCCTATTGCGGTTTGACCCACTTGGTCCGCTTGTTCGGCCATATTAGCTTGGCCTGACTCTTCCTCTTGCACTGGGACCTCATGGACTAGTATCTCATGCACACCCCAGTGAGCTCTACCACGTCTCCCGCCTTTACCACCATGGGCTTGACCTTTTCCTAACATCCTATAAAGGACAATAGAAATGATTTAGCACACTAACCCATACGTGCCCACAATTTACCTCACACGTCTAATCACCGCAATTTTGTACATTTCACTACTATATAGACATTTCAATTTCATTCCACATAAGCACTTAGTCATGTAAACACATACAGATTATTCTTGCATGATGAAATTCGTCTCACGAAAAACCAAGAATTCTTAGTAGAACGAGTATTGATCAAGTACCCCTCTAAGAAGGCCTCAAGGAATTTAACAGGCGCAAACAACATCCCAAAAGTCCAACCCCATACCCACATAGCCACATATGTATGTTATCACATAGTCACAAAATGTATAACATCTTCTTATCATGCAATCTATCATACAGCATGAACCCATTGTGGTAAAATAACCACTTCTCACGAGCTCCAAGTATTCAAACCCGGTAGCTCTGATACTAAGTTGTAACGTCCCAATTTTCATGCCCAAATGGTAACACAATAGTCATGGCTTTTCAAAGTAAAACTAATAATAAATCCTCATACTTGCATTACATGATGTAAATAGTCTTCATGCGATAGTACAATTAATCTAACAACAAATACCTCCAAGGGTTTACAAGTTTCTAAAGCTTGAGCTTGGTTACACAAAACGGCTATTCAAACCCACACATACAAATCCATTGGCTTACAATTAGAGTCACAGCAAATAAGCACATTATGCTCTCTGCACACACTTCCACGCCTTCAGTTAAGCTGAATCACCACATCTTTTCCTACATAAGAATCCCGTAGGGTGAGCATAAAGCCTAGTAGAAATTTCTTAACAAAGTATATACATTTTATACAAGTCTCGTAAGATGGAATGCACATGTCATGCCATGCCTTTTGAAAATAAAATACATCTTCATCTTTTGAAAACCATCATGCTCAATGATGTTATGCAACTTTAACTATTCAAAATTTATTAACTTAATTCAAGGGGCGGTAAATACAACTCCGTAAATCCCTAGGTCGGTGTCTACAAGTAGATTATACAAGTACTACCAATTTGTCATTTTTTCCGGTATTAACCAGAAGGCTCGACATCTCTAATCTGTCATTTTTACCAGTATTAACTGGAAGGCTCGACACCCATAATCTACACAACCTTTCAAGACTTACCATATTTATCCCAAAAATATTTCATAAAAACTTGTTTCTCAACATTCTTTTCTAAGGGCAAAGTTTTCAAATCAAATTTCAAAGCTCTTCATTATCGAATGAATTGATATGCCAATGTATCAACTAATGCAATGCAACATTTTATCCATTTTCAATTCTTCCACACAATATTTCCATTGTGATCAAACCCCCATTTCTCTTTTCAATACAATTTCACAAGATGAATAAATACATTTATTTCAATTCATCCAAGGGATAACATAACCCTCACATTCCAAGCCATCTCAACAATTTTCCATATTTCATGAAAATATCATTTATATAAATATAAATAAGAAATTCTCCAACATCCATTTATTTTGACATACAAAATAAATACAACACATCATCCATGATTTCTCAACATCTTTTTAAAAACTCATATTTTCTAGGTTTTCTTACCAAAACAATTCATCTCCAAAACATTTGAAGAAATCTCACCAAAAACATTTTTCTTTAACCAACATAGTTCAAAACCCCCAATTTCTATCTTAAAAGATCAAATAGTAAACCCACTTTCAAAATCACCATTTTTCTTGAATCAACAATTAATTTTTAAAACTAATCAACTGATGATTTCGAAAATCATCTTGATCTTGCAAAAACATATATATAACTCAAAGAAAATCCCTACCTCAAGTGCAAAAGACGGGCAAGCAAGATCGAAACTCCAAAGATGACAAAATCAACTCTTATTTGGATCAAAACGAGGCTCTTGAAGCCCTCTACCTTATTCTCAAAGACACTAGGGTTAAGAACACGACGGATCTAGATGAAATCTTAGAGAGAATGTGCATTCTAGAGAGAGAGTATGAAAACCTGCGTTTTTTGGAGACTTTTAGAGAGAAAGTGAGTTGCAAAAGTGTCCTGAAATGCCTCATTCACGATCTGATATGAACAGGCTCACTCGAGCGAAAGAGTTATCGCTCGAGCGACCAGACACAACAAGTCGCCTCGCTCGAGCGCAAGAAGCATCGCTCGAGCGTAGAATGCAAAGCTTCAGGTCTGTCACCAACGCAGACGCACACTCGAGCACAAGAAGTCTCGCTCAAGCGAAGAAACAATTTCACAAGGCTCGCTCGAACGCAAGAAGCCTTGCTCGAGCAAAGAACAGATTACACAAGGTTCGCTCGAGTGCAAGAAGCCAAAATCTGGGCAACAATATTCTAGACCAACTAACAACCAACCTGTTCTAAACACGTCCAACATAATCCAAAACTCAAATACAAAGAGTTAAATGAAGGAAACAAGACATAGACAACAGTATACAATCACGGAATCCGAGTCCGAAACACAACGAAGGTCGGGGTAAAAACCTAGGTCGCTATATATATATATATATATTGATTCTCTATTCCAGCAAAGAAATGTGTATGTGTATGTTGTGGTTGTGGTTGTGGTAGTGGTTGTTGATTGACAAATGTTGCATTTAAACATATAAAAAGAAGATTTATTGTTTGTTGAACAAATTTGTTCAAAATATTGAACAAATAATAATAAAAAAAAGACGATAGAATTTCAACAGATAATTTGAATATATATAATTTTTGAAGAGATAAATTTCAACAGATAACTTTTACTTGGACAAAAATTAAACCGATAAAAATTTTGACATATAAGAATTTCAACAAATAGATTCAATAGATAATAGCAATTTTCAATAGATAAAAATAATTTGAACAAATAGACAAAAAATTTGAACAAATAGGAAAAATTTCAACAAATAGATATAAATTTGAACAGATAGTCAGCGAAATGATAAAAAAAAAGAGTCAAAAGGTAAAATTGGAAATAAAATGTTCTTCAGGACTTCTTACCAAGTTATTTTACAAAACGTGGACCTCTAAATAATAAAAATATTCACTAAACATAATACATTAGATAATTGTTAAAGTGAATTTTTCAACAATTTTCTCAAATTGAAATTACCAAAAAAAAGCATAGTATCCAAAATCTCCGGACCATGTTCGGACCCACTTGGCCATTGAAGCCGTGGAGTGAAAGGTTCAAGAATTTGAGACCAAACCAAACCAAACGGCGGCAAACCATTCACATGAAAAAGGCCAAAAAAAAAGAAAAAAGAAAAAAGAAAAAACAATGGTGCGTTTGATTTTAATTTTTTAGATTCAATTTTTTTGAAAGTTGAGTTTGTTATTTTTCGTTTTTTTTATTTTTATTTTTAGTGAATATTTTTAAAATTTTAAGTAATTTTTTTTTACTTTTTTAGATGCACTTTACTTAGATGTATCTAAAAAACAAAATATTTGTAAAAAAATATTTTTAAAATCAATAAATACATAAGAATATGAAAAATGTATTAAATTTTCATTTTTTTTGTATTTTTTATATTTAGTGAATTTTCTAAAGATTTTTTTTCATAAATATTATACTTTTAAGAATATTTATGTTAGATGTATCTAAAAATTAAAAAAAAAATACTTAGAATATGAAAAAAAATTCAGTAAAAATAGAAAAACATGAAAAACAAAAAACAAAAAAAAATTTTTTTTGAAAAGTGAATCCTAAAAATTCAAACCAAACGAACTATCATTTTGTTATTTGGCAAATTTATGTGATTCAATGAGTGAAGAACCAAATTGAATTTTCTACAATTTTGGAGCTTGAGATGTTAAGATATTGAAGATCGGTTAATTATCAAACCTAGAAAGCAAAATTTTAGATCATTGTGTGAGAGGTCAAGAATATAGAGGTTTGGGAAAGCCAAGAGAGCCAAATCTCTTCTTAGCCTTTTCACCAAAAAAAATAAAAAATAAAAAATCCCAAACCAAAACAAAACAAAACAACGTATTCTTGGAAGCATTACAAAGTGCACTAACTACTAAGGATCTAAACTTGGGAAATTGTATAGGCAAACTAACAGTTTGCTGTGTAATTCATTGGTAAAACAACGGTTCCGATTCGTAGCTCGAATTTTTCGTGGCTCGAGTGGCTCGAAATCTCAAAACGACGTCATTTTAGGATGTTTTTTTATTCTCTTACCGGTAAGATAATATTTTCCGTACCATTCGCGCCATTCGAGCCTCACTTTCTCGAGTTACGGAGCATTTTCCGTAAAACAAATATTGTTAGGGGAAGTTATACTTTGTCCCTTTTAAATTTTATCATTTTTCTTTTCTTTTCTTTTCTTTTTTTTAAAAATTTAGACTCTTAATATATATATCTATACTATTATATATGTGAGTACCTAAATTAGTGTCTTAAAACTTTCTCCCTCTTTATGCTAAGTGTCAAGTTATTTATAAAAAAATTAAAATAAAAAATTTAAGTAACATGATGGGATAAGACTTGAACTTAAGACCACAAAGTTAAAAAGAAAAACTCTTATCAAGTGAGGTTACAACCAATACATGTTAAATATTTTATTTTATTTTTATTTATTTAATTTAAGATACGCATTACGTGTGCCAACTGCTAATATATATATATTTACAATGTTTAAAATCTTGTGGAATTTATTCCTAAAACAAACTTTCTTTCAATTTTGGATTAAAAATACCACCTTGGCAGTCAAGTGGCTCCACGTTGTGACATAAAAATAGATAAATTACATTGTATCCAATTAAATTTTATAATTTTTTGCTTTGACCATTAATATTTATAATTTTCATAATTTACTCCCAAAATAAAATATCATTTGATTTTGAATAGAAAAATGCCACTTTGGTGGCCATGTTGCATAAATCAAATCATATTAAAATTTGGTTGAGTTTTCATAACTTATTTTTTTACTAAAATGGGTTTTGAATTTTCTTCAATTTTACAATTTGAGCTGTCAAGATATTGACGATCGGTTAATTATTGAACCTAGAAGGTAAAATTTTAGATCATTGTGCGAGAGGTCAAGAGTAGAGAGGTTTGAGAAAGCCGGGAGAGGCAAATCTCTTCTTAGCCTCTTCACCGAAAAAACAAAAAACAAAACAAAGCGGCATTGTCTTTGAAACACTATAAAGTGCACCAACTACAAAGGATCTGAACTCATAAAATTGTATAGGCAAACTAACAATTAACTCTGTAATTCATTGGTAAAACACATATTGTTAGGATAAGCTGTACTTTGACCCTTTTAAGTTTTACCCTTTTTCTTTTCTTTTTTTCTTTCTTTTTTTTTTTTTTTGATATATATAAATTTTGACTCTTAATATATATATATATATATATAATTTGATCCTTAATGTTTGAAATCTTGCTGAATTTATTCCTAAAACATACTTTCTTTAAATTTTGGACTAAAAATACCACATTGGCAGTCAAGTGGAGCCACATTGTGACATAAAAATAGATAAATTACCCTCTAGCCCCTTATGTTTTATAATTTTTTATTTTGACCCTTAATATTTATATTTTTCACAATTTACTCCCCAAAAAAATATATCATCCAATTTTGATTAGAAAAATGCCACTTTGGTGGCCATGTTGCATAAATTAAATTATATTAAAATTTGGTAATTTTCATAACTTATTTATTGCTCTCTCTCTCTCTCTCTCTCTCCCTCTCTCTTCTGAATAATTACAAATAAATTTGACAAAAGTAAAGAACTATTGTTATAATTTGCTCTTATACCACTACCAAAATTTGGCAAGAGCTCATCTCCTTATTTTTCTCATAATGGCCATCACAAATGATATTTTATATTTGACTTTTTTTTTTTTTATTTTTGGTGAAGAAAATAGAAGAACAATATGTTTAGGAACACATATCAACAAATCTTGTAAAAGAATTACATCCATTGGGTTTGATTATATATTTGGTTTATTCATTCCTAATTTCACTGATAAAATAAACGGCATTGGCAGTAGAGTAAAATTATAATTTTTTAATATTATAACATATCTAAAATTAACTTTGATATTATCATTTTGATGACACCAACCATCTGAATTGCTCTAAATAATTATACTAGGCATCATATATATATATATATATATATTAAATTAATATATCATATTATAATAAATTAAATGAATTACATCACTGTAAAAATATAATACAATATATTATTAGTTTGAAAAAAAATCTCAAAATAGAAGATAAAAATTTTAAACAAATACTTAAAAAAAAATTGGATTCTCTCCAGTTGGTTTTTCCAACAGGACAGCCTCTTTTGGGTATATCGGTGATAATCTAAATTGTTCAATATGTAGAGCTCATCGAGTACTTAATTCTTGGAAAAACTGATGTTGATTGTAACGCCCTCAAAAAATACATAATACCCATCATTCAGACATGCAGTAATATAAGAAAGTCAACGCCTTTCCATTCATTAGAGTAGTTCTTACAACAGTATTACATGTTATCAACAAAAGCAAGTGCCCTACGGGCTTACAACTTTCCAAATCAATACTTGGTTACACAAAAGAAGAGTACTAACTCTATACAAAATAAGCCACTTGGCTTGATATACCATGTAGCACAAACAAAATTAATCAAAAAGAATTTCAACTCCCATAACTATCCAAGCTATGTCCTTAGAGGTGGCATGCTACTGTACCTGAAAAATAATGTCCCATATAGGGTGAGCCAAGCCCAGTAGAGATATGCTAACACAATATGAGCAGTAACTAGACAATTAGCAATTGATAAATGTTTAACTCCCATAAATCAATTCATAAAACATTTAACAAAGTGCCCAAAAATCTAGGTCAAAACCCATAAGAGTGAGTAGGAATCCCTACCTCAAAAGATGAAACCCAATGAAGGAGATGACGAAAATGAAGATGCTCCAAATCACAAATTTCTCGGATCAAAAGATAGTCCTCGACGATCAAAACCTTTTTATAAAGGCCAAAGGTGAGAAACACTCCTACTAGATCAATACTCAGAGAGAAGTGGAGGTTTTAGAGAGAGAAGCTCTCAATGGCGTTTTTGAAAAGTAAGAGAGAGAGTGAGGATGTAAAAAGTGACTTGAAAATGCCCAATAGCCTTCTGATGTACGACAGGTCCGCTCGAGCGGAAAACACAACGCTCGAGCGTCAAAAACAAAGTACTGAGTTCGCTCGAGGCGTAAGACGTCCCGCTCGAGCTCCAAGACACAAGAATAAAGTACATCCGCTTGAGCGGTGAAAACCAGTCCGCTCAGAGCGTAGATTTCGCCCTCCAGAACTTACACCAAAAAGTATACCCGCCTCGAGCGCCAACAAGCCTGTTCGAGCACCACAACCCGCTTGAGCGCGACCCGCTCGGAGCGCAAGAAATCCGCTCGAGCGTAGAAATAACACCTGCAGAAGTTTGGCAGAGCACGAAAATACTGGGAGTGTGCAATCTTCGCTCGAGCGCTAGACGACCCGCTTTGAGCAGAAAGACCAAAAACCTGGCAATAAGAAATTGGACCAAGGCTCAACCCACCTACTCGAAACATGCCCAACACATCCTAAAACTCAATCAAATGGAATTAAAGGTAGACACAACTACCAACTCCACGAACCGAGTCCAGAATGCACAAAACAGTAAAACAAAACACACAAAAGCAC
>NW_021025344.1:135107-174766 GCF_004153795.1 Camellia sinensis | reverse complement strand
ATTTTCCGTAATTACCATTTCAACCCTTAGGTCCCATTTTCGTCAATGATTCAACAATCATTCCATTTTTTTCTATGCCAAACATGCATCTAGGTTTATTATGAATAAAACCCCAACTTTTGTAAAATTACACAAAAGTCCCAAACTTTCACAAAATTACCCAACCAAGCCCAACATCTCAAAATACCAAAATTTAAAGACAGAACCCATAGAGAGGAGTAGGTTATCCCTACCTCAAATTCGGAGTGGTAAAAGTAGCCTCAAACTCGGCCACTTAAATGCGCAAATGGTTAAGCTGGCTAAACTGATCCCTCAGCTTCTCCCTAGCTGCTGCTGATAAAAACCTCTCCTGAAAAGCATTCACAAATGCCTCCCAAGTACCACCAACACGAGCTTTCTCGTATTTCCACCATTGACCCGCATCTCCCTTCAGTTGGAAGGATGCCAAGGTCACTTTCAGTGCTCCGTCCTCGATGCCAAGCATCTCAAACGTCTTCGTTGTCTGTTCGAGCCATTCATCTGCCTTAAGCGGCTCTTTAGGATCCCCGATAAACTCGTCCGGATTACACCGAAAGAACTCCCTCTTCAAGAAGGAAGGCCCTGCCTCAGCTGCATAGGCTTGATCCTGATTCCCTACTCTGAGAATACCCAGAGCTCCTGCTATTTCTCGGGCCAAGGCACTCAATAGCCTGCTAACCCGCTGGCTCGGCCACATGGGCTTGACCAACTCCCTCCTGCTGTGCCAGAATATCATCCGGTAAAGGCATCTCCTGCCTACCACGCTTGCCACGCCTACCACGTCCTCGTCCTGACATCCTGATAAAGGTAACCAAGACTATTAGCACATTCACAAATGTACCGAAGCTATATCACTCACGTCCTAATGCATGGACAACTGTAATTCACTTCACGTAACCACATAATCATGTAAGCAACTACGAATTTCATTTCCGGATAATGACAGTCCCCAAGCGTTACTAGAGTTCCGGTTAGAAACAGCATTGATCAAGTGCCTTTCCAACAAGACTCCCAGAAACCCAAGGATCCAATCAACATCCTAGAAACTACATTCCATACTCACATAGTCATCTAAGCATGTTATTAATTAAACACATAGCATGTGACACTACATCTAAGTCCCTATCAAGCGAGACAAACCCATTGTGATACTAATCACTTCCCACATACCCAAAGTATTCGAACCCGGTACGCTCTGATACCAAGTTGTAACGCCCTCAAAAAATACATAATACCCATCACTCAGATATGCAGTAATATAAGAAAATCAACGCCTTTCCATTCATCAGAGTAGTTCTTACAGCAATATTACATGTTATCAACAAAAGCAAGTGCCTTACGGGCTTACAGCTTTCCAAGTCAACACTTGGTTACACAAAAGAAGAGTACTAACTCTATACAAAATAAGCCCTTGGCTTGATATACATGTAGCACAAACAAAATTAATCAAAAAGAATCTTCAACTCCCATAACTATCCAAGCTATGTCCTTAAAGGTGGCATGCTACCTGTACCAGAAAAATAATGTCCCATATAGGGTGAGCCAACGCCCAGTAGAGATATGCTAAACACAAGATGAGCAATAACTAAGACATTAGCAGTTGATAAATGTTTAACTCCCATAAATCAATTCATAAAACCATTTAACAAAGTGCCCAAAAAATCTAGGTCAAAACCCATAAGAGTGAGTAGGAATCCCTACCTCAAAAGATGAAACCCAATGAAGGAGATGACGAAAATAAAAATGCTCTAAATCACAAATTTCTCGGATCAAAAGATAGCCCTCGACGATCAACAACCTTTTTATAAAGGCCAAAGGTGAGGAAACAACTCCTACTAGATCAATACTTAGAGAGAAGTGGAGGTTTTAGAGAGAGAAGCTCTCAAATGGCGTTTTTGAAAAGTAAGAGAGAGAGTGAGGATGTAAAAAGTGACTTGAAAATGCCCAACAGCCTTCTGATGTACGACAGGTCCGCTCGAGCGGAAAACACAACGCTCGAGCGTCAAAAACAAAGTACTGAGTTCGCTCGAGCGCAAGAAGTCCCGCTCGAGCTCCAAGACACAAGAATAAAGTACATCCGCTCGAGCGTGAAAACCAGCCCACTCGAGCTTAGATTTTCCCCTTCCAGAACTTACACCAAAAAAGTACTACCCGCTCGAGCGCGAACAAGCCCGCTCGAGCGCGACCCGCTCGAGCGCAGGAAATCCGCTCGAGCGTAGAAATCACACCTGCAGAAGTTTTGCAGAGCACGAAAATACTGGGAGTGTGCAATCTCCGCTCAAGCGCTAGACGACCTGCTCGAGCGGAAAGACCAAAAACCTGGCAACAAGAAATTGGACCAAGGCTCAACCCACCTACTCGAAACATGCCCAACACATCCTAAAACTCAATCAAATGGAATTAAAGGACGACAACAAGGTAGACACAACTACCAACTCCACGGAACCGAGTCTGAAATGCAACTGAATAGTAAAGGGAATACCGGAATCGCTATATTGATCGAATATCAATAGCCGCTTGATCAGATCACATTTATGCAAATAATTTATTTTTAAAATCATAGACATTGACAGAAATTTAATTTGATCAAGTGACTATCGATATATGATCAACGTAATTTTTTTCAGGGATGGAATACTCGATGAACCCTATATATTGAACAGTTCGAATTATTGATTTAGATTTCGTAATAAATCCACAAAATCCCGACAAACACCCTCCAGTTCGATTTCAAACAACAAAAATAGTTGAGCCTTTATACAAATAAAACTGACATACGTATCACAAAATTCATACTCCTAACAACTTGTTAAGGTGATAGGTTCTAATAATAGGTGTTAAAATCTATATCCATTGAGCCCCCTTAAATTTTATTAGTTAGACCATGTCCAATGGTTCATCAATTTTGTCATCAAATTTAAATTTGATAAAAAAAATAATATTTTTTCCTACTCCAAGGGCGTAACTCCTCGAAAATAAATGACAATAAACTATACATCATGATAATTAATTAACAACATATGACAAAATAATTATCCTCCCCTAATTCCAATTAGTTGAACAAAAGAATAACATATGCAGATATACATTCACAAGTATAACCCTGAATTTATAACATATGTTACATTATAAGGAAATAAGGGAACACAAACAAATAAGAGAACGCCCTAAAGGTTACAATTTTCTAAGAACATACTTGGTTACAACAAAAGTGAGTTTTAAACTCAATACAAATAAAGCCCTAGGCTTGTACAAAAATAATTACAATAAGTAAACAAAATGAAGCTCTTGCTCCAAATCCCCTCAAGCTATTGCCTTGGCGGAGGTATATCATCAATACCTAAAAATGGTTGTCCACATAGGGTGAACTAAAGCCCAATAAAGATACTCTAACACAATATATGGATCTTAACAAAGCTATAAGGTGAATGTATATGCAATGCTCATACCAAAAACATTTTATATCTTTTTCCAAAACCATGCAATGCCAAGCTTATATCTCAGTTCATGAATTCATTTCCTTTACAATAGAAAACAAGGCAGTGGATACAACACTAGAAATCTCTAGGATGTGTTTGCAAGTAGGCTATAAGCACTACCAATCTGTCATTTTTGCCAGTATTAACCGAAAGGTTCGACACCTAACCGCGTGAGTTTCTGGACTTTCACCAAGGGTACACAGGCCAACATAATACCATAACTACACTCCTACCCAGATTTACCAAGGTATTCACCGCTTTTTCTCAAAATAGTATACATTTTCAGTGTGTAGATATGTTACAATGCTCAATGCAAATGAATGACAAAATAGTTTCAATTCATCTAATTCTCACGCATTTTCTACAATAATCATAGTTATCCTCAATCGATAGCTCAAAACAGATATCTCTAAACAATAGATAATTTCTAATATAGATATACTTTCCAAAATCACAAGACGAGAATGATAATACATATCCAACTCCACCATCATCATCATCATCCTTTTAATTCCATAAAACCAACATCAATTTCATTTTCTCTTTACAAAATCCAATATTCACTCTTTAGGGCAAAAATCCACTTTCTTTAAAATCATCTCCCAAGGATAAAATCCATTATTCATCACAACCTAATCATTTTTACAAAGCCACAATCATATACAATAATCCATTTTGAAAACCCCTCTTTTGAATCTTTAAACCAAACCCTAGATTTTGTTTAAAAACTCCCAAATCACCACATAGCTTAGAAAATCAAATAACTAAGGTAAAAACCAGACAAAGTGTTAAAACAATCACTACCTCAAAGAAAAAGACCTAAAGGAGAGATGTGTAGAACTCAACAGAGTCGAAAACATAAACTTCACCAGTTAAAACGAAACCTTCAACATGCTTTCTCTTTTTAACAAAGGGACTAGGTGTAGAAATGAGTGGATTAGTGTGTATTTGGAGCTTAAAGATGATTTCTAGAGAGAGAGATAGAGAGTATATCTGAGACTTAGAGAGAGAGGTGCGAAAAAAGTGACTCAAAAAATGAACTTTATGACCTGATATACACGTAGACTGCTCAAGCGTAGGAATGGTCGCTCAAGCGACCAGACATAATAAGTTGGACTGCTCGAGCGAAGAATACAACTTCCAGAAGTTTTGCAGATAGAAGACCACCGCTCGAGCTCAAGAAGTACCGCTTGAGCGAAGAATGGCAACTCTCAGTATCTCTGTAGGCCTGCAAAAGTACTGAACGTTCTCAAAGATCACTCGAGCGCTCGCTCGAGCGAAGAAGCCAAAATCTGGATAGGAATCATTTTGAAAAAAATTAACTCTTGACCCGTTCCAAATGCAACCAAGACACTCAAATAACCAAACTCAATGAGGAATAAAGAGAAACAAGACATGGACGATTGTATAAGTTAATAAAACTCGGATCGAGAACATCAAATGGGTTCGGTCTAAACTAGAATTGCTATAAATGGTTTCATCAAATGAGTATCAAATTGAGGATATCAAAAATCTTTCACCAAATCGAAGACGCTTGGGAGCTTCCATCGAATTACGTTTCACCACCGGATGTCTCCCGGATATCCCCCGGATGACCACCTCTAGGCAAAAATTTGTAAAAAAAAATACATTAGCCGATTGAGCAGCCAAACATCCGCTTGGTCAACTGGTATTTTAATGAAAACTCAAAATCATCTGTTGAAACACTTGATATCAAATAAAATTTTTATTCAAATTTAATGAAAAAAATTGTACAATTAGAGATGCTCTTACTTACAAATTGGATATCCTTAAAAGCAGTTATAGGAATATCTTCTTCGTGATTAGGGATTATATGAACTCGCAGGCAAACTGACCTAGATGATCGAAGTCTTTTCTCTTTCTCTCTCTCCTCCAATTTCTGCTTTTGCGTCGTTCTTTCTGAGATTTTGTTCGAGTAGCTTTGTACTACTATATACACACAAACGTCTAGAAAGAGAGAGAGAGAGAGAGAGGGAGAGATTAGAGGTGGCAAATCAAGGGGCCAAGAAGCGAAAGGAAGAGAACTGTAGTCGCCTGAAGAACCTCCTTCGCTTTATCATCTTTTCCAATTTTCGATTCTCTCACCTTCTTATCATTTCTCCATATTTCACTTTCAATTAACTCCTCTTTATCATCAATTTCTTGTTTCTTTTCAATTACTAGAAATATTATGTGTCTATCATGATTGGATTATTGCTATAGTCAAAATTTCATCCCCAGCACATTAACAAGCAATTTTCAATTTGTTTTTCCCTTTGCACTTTCTCAGCTACCAAACGGAGCTCTGTGACCTTTTAACTAGAATAAAACTGAAATCAGGGATTGATATGATAGTATTTGAGAAGTAAAATCGAAGAATTCTATTCAACCTATATGAAGATAAATTTTTTTTAACTGCTTTTCCTTTGTCTTGCCTTTTTTCAGCAATCAAACAAAGCTCCAACTTTGTTTTTTCTTTTCTTTTTCTGCAAGTGAAAAGATACTGAATTAAGTAATGAATTGCAACTATGGGATGGGCTACTAAAGAAAAAATAGTTACAACTTCAAGTCATCTAGACTGAATTTTTGAGTTATGATAGTGCTATGTACATGAATAATGTCTCACTTCTTGAATTGTTACTTTTTGGTTTCCTTGAACTTTGATGTTTGTTACTCGGTCTTGTTTTTTGAATCTTGATTTTGTTTTGTGACTGTTTTTAGTTAGATTTTTTGTTCCATTAAATTGATTAACTACTTAATTGTGGCTGTTGTCAATATAGTCTATTTTAAAATCAATGCACTTTCTTCTCAATCTAAAGTTGTGCATATCTAGGTTTTTTTATCTTGTGGTGAGGGCAGGGATCTTCCATTCTACTTTCAAGTAGAAGCATTGGGTTGGCTTCATGTTGAATCTTTTCGCCTACATTATCCCCTATCAACAACTTGCCATGATGGCAAAACCTACATATTCTGAAAATGGGAAGTTTGAAGATGGTGGGTTTGATTTGATACTGATGGAGTTTGTGGGTATGTTTCCCTAATGTTATTTCTGCTTTTGTTTCTTCTAGATTTCATATTTAATCTTCTCTGGTTTGTTGATATTTTGGTTCCATTTTTATATCTGAACCAAAACCCTTTTGCTTATTTGTAAAATGAAGTCTTTGAAAAGTGCAATGAGTGCAAATCTAAGAATTTGAATAGTGGAGAAGTTGCAATGCTTAGAATAGAAACGATGGTTGAATTGTGGAAGTGATGTTGATCCATCCTACATGGGCTTCTACAAATGAGGATGGAGGAAGAGAATAGAGAAAAGGGAAACAAGAAAGAGGAATGAGAAATAATTAAGTTGGGGAACCTACCCCCCCCCCCAAAAAAAAAGAATGTAGGAGAAGAGTCCTGGGAGGGAGAAGAGTTGGACGAAGAAAGAGTTTTGAAAGATGAGGGTTAAGAGGAAGAGGAAGATGAAGAGGAAAAGGAAGAGGAAGAGGGGATAAGGGAGAAAGAATGAACAAGAGAGATAAGTAAGGGTAGGGTTATGAAGGTTGAGAGAGGTAGAGCATGCACACACGTACGTGTGCAAGAACGTGCGCACACAAAGAGAGAAGCTCATTCATATTTTTAGTTTTGGTATCTTTGTTCTTTGATATCTTTTTCTTCAAGCTTTAGAAAACCTAAATCTTGAAGGATAATGACGCAATCAAATATACACGGGAAATGGATATTGTTCTAGTAGAAGAAAGGGGCACTCAAATCCATGAGAAAGACATAGTCTTAAATCCACAAGAAAGAGAAATTTTTGAAATATTATTGATAAATGTTGTCTTTGCCCCAAGGCGTACATAGATATTTATATCAACATCAACTAGGGAATCTAATATTTATAATCTATTCCATGCCAAATTGCCAAATTTCTAATAAAATACTAATTCCAAAATACTAAAATTAAAATATAGAAACTCTGAAAATCTTGTCCTACATCATACTCTCCCTCTATTTATTATTATTTTTTTTAAAAAAAAAACCCCTCATCCTTGAGTTCAATTGTTTGAAGTAATTTGATATGCTTACACTTGTCGCATTAGATTTGTATTCAAGATTAATCTTTCCCCAACTTGATATTTATGACAATCTTCCAAAACTAGTACAATATTAATTGGGTAAATTACAAATATACCCCCTGAGTTTTGCTTTGTCCCCTATGGTTTGTACTACATATTTTGATGTGCAAATTGATTCTCTTGTGTTTGTCCCATTTGTGGACTTGTAACATAATCTTTTGTTGCATGTGCTATTGTGGCATTTAGGGTGCTGACTGGCGAGACATTAGTTGTTTGGACTACATTAAAACTTGTTGATTATCGTCATTAGCAAACTTCCTTACTTTTTTCTCAATCAAATAGATTTCAATGACCTCTTTTTCATTGTGTATTTATCTAGATCTTCATATTTTTTTAGACTTGGGAATGCTCGTAATACTTTTTTCTTCAATAATTGATTCTCTTGTGTTTGTCCAATTTGTGGACTTGTAACATAATCTTTTGTTGCATGTGCTATTGTGGCATTTAGGGTGCTGACTGGCGAGACATTAGGTGTCTGGACTACATTAAAACTTGTTGATTATCGTCATTAGCAAACTTCCTTACTTTTTTCTCAATCAAATAGATTTCAATGACCTCTTTTTCATTGTGTATTTATCTAGATCTTCATATTTTTTTAGACTTGGGAATGCTCGTAATACTTTTTTCTTCAATATTAGGCTGATCATGACAATTTTGTTGACTTGCATAGCTCGATCAACTCAAACATGACAGACTTGCTATTTTTTTCCTCGAATAATCTGTATCCACAGTGTATAATTGTTATGAAATTCTGAAAAATATTGGCAAAGTAGAACAAAATGGATATGTGACAGGACACAGACAAGCTGACACAAAGATTTTCAAAAAATGAAAGGCACCGTATGTCTTGGACACGTTAACAATTTATATTTTTATAAATTTATTTTATGTGAAATATATCAATAGTTTATTTTTTTGTAATGAAAAAAATAACATAGTACTACTTTAAATTTATAACATGTATATGTATGTCGTATGTATGAGTGCCTTTGTGTAGTTACCTTTTCCAATCTTTACTGATCAATAAAGATTTGTGTTGGCATTAGTTATTTAATGATACCTAAATTCTTGATATCTCAGTGTTGAATTTGATTAGAGAGCTGTGTCTAGACTTGTCATTGACGAAACAATCAGGATATTTTGGTTGTCTGCTGGTAGTATGTGTGTTACTTTTTGGCATATGATAGTTAGTCACTAACGTTGGCAAATGTATTTTTAGTATCCTGATCTTGAGATCATTGTAAAAGTATTGAGTGAACCCATGTTCTTCCATTCAAAAATTGATATATATCATGTCTCGACCCTTGAGGAGTTCAGCAAATTTTATGTTAGTTTCATTCATATTGTAGATGTATTTTTTGGAATTAGTATAGACATTTATTTTTGGTGCTATTATTGATACTAACAAAAATTATAATGTCTTTACTTCCTCAACGATGCTTCCTAAAGAGCATAT
The DNA here is from genome assembly GCF_004153795.1 of Camellia sinensis. Lineage (NCBI taxonomy): Eukaryota > Viridiplantae > Streptophyta > Magnoliopsida > Ericales > Theaceae > Camellia > Camellia sinensis. Next base: position 165,695 of record NW_021025344.1, on the reverse strand, counting down.
ATGCAAACTTCTTGTTCCTTCAACCTAAAATTAGCATTTATGAATATCAATTGTTGGGTGAGGTTGGGGATTATGGAGCTTTTCACCTTTGATGTTATGTTGAAGTAACATACATATGTTTCAGTTTTGGATGATATTTGCAGTTTGGTGGTATTGTCCATTTTGAGTAAGTTTTAGAGTAAAGAAAATGCTTAATATTTTTCAATCTTACTTGCTCAATCTTACTCCACTTGGAAGTCTAGAGCAGAAAAGATTTCCTTATTGCAAGTCAGTGGTTTTGTAAGTTGTGAATTGATAATAAATGATAATCTTTGTCGTTAAAATAAATGGTTTCTAGTTTTGTGGTCATAACCTTTTGGAAGAATATCACTTCTTGGTTTGAAATGTGAGATTTGTAGTACTTTATGACCCTTCTTTACGGTTTCCTATTTGATATGAGTTACAAGATTTGTTTACATTATAGGGAGGTATATATCATTCTCTAGTACGTGCATATCGTCTTTTATATGTATAAGATGCTTTGTAGCTACAATTGAATTAACATGTATTTTCTATTTATAAATGTGATAAAAAGAGTTTTACCTAACCAATGGTTTTATATTGCAGATATTTGCATGATGTAATCTACATTACTGGCTTTGTGCAGCTCACGACTATCATCTCTGAAAAGTTTTGGTACATTTATTTAGTGGTAAGATCCATTTCCTGAATTGGTTTGCTACCTGCATTAGCTGACTTATTTTATAGTGTTGTCAGGCTTTTGAGCTACTGATTAACAAAATAAGCCAGCTTGTGGTTGCCTAGAGTTTATATATATAAGTATGTAAGTTAAGATTTTGGATTCTAATGTAGTGATTAATGTTAAGGAAATGCTCGCACTATCGTAAGGAAAGGATCAGCTTGTATGTTTTTGCAGCTTATTCATTCAAAGAAAAATCACTAAATTAATGGATTGACTTGAAACTATGTTCTTCACCTACTTAATACGATGGCTCTTGAGGACTTGGATTCCCTAATGAACTACCTTATCTTACCACTAAATGAAGAGTAATGTTAGGGATCATTAAAAAAATATCATGAGGATCATGAAAAAATGTTCACCCTTAGATTACACATATAATAAAACACCACAAACATTTAATAAAACACCGCACACTAATCAAAGGATGAAAAATCTTTATGAAACATTTCATGATATTTTTTTCATGATCCCTAGTATTATTCCTAAATGAATTTGTTATTATTTGTGCTGCTGTTTTTGTTTTTATTGTTATTATTCAATATTATGTATTGTATGGCACTGCTTGTGTGAGGACCTTGCTATGCTTGCTTCTTGTGTTTCTATCATTTTTATTTGCTGCCATTGAAATTTTGAGAGGGTTTTTAATGAGTACATCTTACTGCAAGATGGTGATGAATAACTGCGTCTAGAAAACCTTTTGGGACATTGTAAGGTGAATGATGGAGTTGCTTGCCCTTTTTAATTAAAATTCACATTCATTCAAGAATTTGGCTTGAAAAGGTTTAGGTTAGCACACAAGGTTTGACTTTGGAAGTCTGCCAAGCTTTTTCAATAATTTGTTTTATTCCATAGCTCTTTGAAGGTCACAATCTCAAGAAGAGATTGGTTAGCATGCGATTACTAGTTGAGGTGGTCATAGGTATAAAAGTGCATGATGAAGTCTGCGTCAATATGAAATTAGAGAAAGGTTGTACTATTTTCAGTGAAACTGTCATGTGTGGTAAAAAGAATAAAAAATAATTAGGAATTATTACATTCCTAGAATGATCATCTAATCAAATAAAGTAATGGAGAACATTATTATTGAATGTGTTTCCTTTTAAACAGATGTTGCATGAACTTGTACAATGCTTAAGTTAATCTTATTTTGGAGTCTGCACATGATATATTTGCAAGATTTTACATTGACTTGACATTTACATTATAAATTGATCAGGCCGTTGCTTATATAGTGAGGATTATTTAGGTCTGTATTGGTGAAAGAACCAAATATTGTTGAAGTGAATACCTAAACCAGATTGTCTTCTGCTTTTGCTTACCAGATACCAACATTTGTAGCATACAAACTCCTTGGTTTTGTTAAAGGATTTATGTCACTTGGTTCAGAGGTATTCTTTCCACCAGATATATGTTATATCCTTGTAAGCAAATACAAAGCATCTGTAAGAGTTGGTGTGATAAGTTGGTCTCACTAGTATCAAAATAATGTTCAACAGGGACCTGAAGATGATGAAAAGTCGAGAAAAAACAGAGAGAAGATGGAGAGGAAAGCTTCAAAACCCAAATTTGTACAGACAAGAAATTGATTGTGCACACAGACAAGAAATTGATTGTGCACTTCTGAAATGATAGACTAGCTCTTGGTTAGATCTTAATGTCTCTCGAGTATGACAGATTGCTCTGTTATCTCCAAGTAATGTGAAATCAAGTTCGGCTGTCTGGTTTTGGATGGGAAGAACTTTAATGTGCTTGTCATTTTGGATGGGAGGAACTTTATGTTCTTGTCATGGATGCGTATTCTCGATCTAATGTGTTTTCATTGCCATCTTTAAGTATTTTTATCGATGTACTTAATTTTCCTGAACTACATGAATCTTTTTAGTTTATCCTAATGTCGTGTTTGATCTCAGAATTATGGAGAGATTTATTGATAGAAATAAAAAGGATTTGTTGAAAAATGATAACGTTTTTAATTTTTCCATCATTTTTTTCCCCAAAAATTTAAAATCTGAAAACCCAAAATGAAAAGGGAAGAATGAAAACATACCAAATTGCTCCTCAACATCATATGAGGAATTCTAATTCCTATTTTGAGGAAGTTATGAAATCAAACTCTATATGTCATTCAACGGCTAACCAGAAGCACAAAACAAATAGTGGATGATCGACTGCATCACATATTTAAAATTTTATTCAAAAATATCAATGCATGGTCTAGTTTTAATCTATACATGAGTGTCATGATACATTATTTTGAATCTCAACCCTTCACTTTTAAAAGGAATGGGTGCTCATGAAGTTCCCAATCCCAGTAAATTAAAAGGCTCATCAACAAACCATCAAAAAATAAAATAAAATTTTCCAACAAGCCATAATCAATAAAATTCATGTTGTATTTGTATAATGTTCCATTCATGAAACCCATGAGCAAATTGCTAGTATATATATATATATATATATGAAAAAATAAACAGAAAACAGAGAAATTTCTAAGGTTTTTGGTTTGTCTAATCAAAGTGTAATTCATTCTGGATCAATCAAGACAAAGATTTTTCTTAATTGCTGAATTGGAATTGTCTTAGGAAACATCACGATTTAATAAAGGCTAGTAATAATCTGTATTACAATATTTGTATTCTTTTCGGGTTTTGGCTCTGAGGGCAACTAGAGTCTAACAAGTAAAAAACATTCATAAAAATTTGGAAAAACTACATGAGACTACAATCCTATAAAGCTCCAAGGTATACAAATTCTTTTCCTCAAACCAAAATACCATCGTCTGGCTTACTGTAAGCATATCCACCATCTGCTCCATCTAGTAAATAAAGATATGAATCTCCTTAATTTGACTAACCAAATGGCCTTTGATCGAGTCGAGTAGAGAAGAAGGATTCATGTAGCTGATGCCATTTGATGGGACTAAAGGTTTGGTTTTGTTTGGTTTATTTTCTTCTGACTAGCTGTATGTACTCAGGATAAGAAGGTTTTGAAAAGTCACTAATAATAATAAAATATTGACAGGCAATTGCGGTAGAAGATATTAATGCCACAAGGAACCCATTATTGAAATCAATGGAATTGAGAAGCTAATGTTCTTGTTAAAAATAAAAATAAATAAATAGCAGATTTGAAACTAGAATTTCATTGATGAAGTCCATTGGAAAGAGAGAGTTCTAAGTTTTTTGCTTTTACTGTATATTCTAGAAGGGATAGGTGTTTAGAGAGGCTAGTTGGAATTTAAGGATTGCTTATTACAACATCCTAATGGAAGAAATGTGGAAGTGCAAGATTAGACTCTCTTGCTTCCTTTTGTGATAACAATATAGATATAGATACTATGTGTATATTCCTTACTGGGGGTAGCAAGGCCTATATTGTAGAACAATTACTTCAGAAATGTATCAAACTCATGTTTTATGCCATGGTAATGTATAGTAATATACTTGCACACACACACGTCCCCATGAATGTCCATCATACAATATTTTAGCCGCTTGAAGAAAATACAAACTGATAGCTATGGCATGGTGCATACCTAGGGATGTTCGAGGAAAAAAAGAAAAAAAAATGGTTTTTCTATTCAAACCGATGGAATCAAATTCTGATGGTAGTTTGGCCACCTTACTTGTGCCGCACTTGGTACTTTTTTCCCTATCATTTACGATGTAGTCATGAAGTCATTTCCCCATTTCTTGTCACTCTTCTTCCTTGCAAGATACAAATTTCACAGGAAACACTTGCTATCGTTCTAGTATACTATTCTATTTGAGGATACTTCTGCAAATAATTTTGATAACATATTTTTTTACCATGTGATGTGTCAATACTTCATTGGTTTAATGAGTTCCACCACTCATCTTTGTTATCAATGCAGTGGTGACACGTGACATGGTAAATAAAATATGGTAAGAAAAAGTGGTCATTATAATGTTATTGCAGAAGTATCCTCAAACAGAACAATTGTTTGTTTATAGTGCAGTAGTGACGCATGAGATGATAAACATAATATGGTAAGAAAATATGGTCATCATAGTATTATTGTACTTCTTCACAGCTAACATAGATTTCATATTACTTGGAGGCAGAGTTGTAAGATGAAGAAATCTAGTCTAGTTGCTTAAGATCATTGATACATAAATTAGCTGAGCTAAGTTCCACTGTGAAGTTGGTTGATTTTTTAGTAAAGCTCGAATGTAACTTGATAAGTTTTTGGTAATTGGAGTTTTATGTGAAACCAAAGAACCAGTTCAATTGAGAGCCATACAATTGTGCTAAATATTGAATTGGTTTGCAAGTGTGAATGAATTTTATGTCGGTTTTTCTTTATCCAAAGAAACCATGCCATCGACTTCAATCCAAAAAGCCCTACGTGGAATACTTATACCTTTTCTTTTCTTTTCTTTTCTACTTTTTCCTCCTTTTTCAAAGATGCTCGTGAACTTGTTATAGTATTTGGGTCCAAGATAAACCATTTTGCAAACTTCTATAAAAAATTGAAAAAAAAAGAAAAAAAGTCCATGCTACAGGATAAACTAAGCTACCGCTGCATTCAAGAAATTATTGAACCAAGCTCAACAATTTATTTCTTGACCTGCCTACAAAACTTCTCCCTGCTTGTTCACAACCCTAGTCAGCCTGTCTGGATTTGACAATCGCCATGTCAAAAGGTGGGCATGCAAGAAGGCACTTGTGAAAGATGGTCATTGTTTCGAAGCAATAGAACTTGTTGTGCTACCAGGGGAATCTTTCTATAATAAATTTAAAAGTCGAGGCAAGAGATCTTTAATTTGAAATTCTCATTTTTATATTGATTGCAATGATTTTCTACCTTTCGTCTTCTTCTTCTTCTTTTTTTTTTTTTTTTTTTTTTTTTTTTTTTTTTTTTTTTTTTTTTTTTTTTTTTTACCTTCTTTTTATTGGATGTCAAGTTGGAATGCCCACCTGGATGTTTTCAAACTCAGTTAAGAACAGTGATGACATTTAAGTATGCTGCTTTACAAGTATACATTTACAGGTCTATGCTGCTTTATTTTATTTATTTGTTTGTTTATTTTTGCTGATAAGTATATCTATAGGCCTATGCTTGGGGAATCTAATTGGACTGCTGATTTGTTTGTTGATATTTCTTGATAAATAGATGTTTAAATTATGGACTTATTGTTCTTGTTTTGATACTATTTCATAGATAATGGTTAAACCGTGAGTTTTTAATATTTGACGTGGTTTGGCCAATACTGACCTACATCCACACACAAAGCCTTAGAAGGATACATCTTTCATTCACTCGACTTTAATACTCTTGTTTACATGATACACCATATGTATAGAGTGAGAGATACAATCAAATCCCTTTAATTAAGAAGTTGAAATAAATTAAAAATACAAAAAATCATAGTAAGCACAAATATGAGATCTGTATGTATTCTGATATCTTCCTTATCTTCTCATATCTTTGACAATATAATTTTTTTCTCTAATAAAAATGGCATTGTATGTTTACGATAGTTATCCTTTGAATTGTTTGTGTTGTTTCTTTAAATTCTCGGGCTGAAACTTTGTTTCTTATATTTTATTTTTCTTAAATTTCTTTTTCATTTTTATAAGAGAGAAAAGAAACAGTTTTTAATTCTTTCAATTCAATATCTGTTGCAATTGCTGTTTCTTCTACTATTGCTTTCTTTTGTTCGTTCAGTCCACAGGTTGTTTGTCATGGCATTTGTTGGTTTCCTGTCTGAGATTGTTTCTAATTTTTTTGGGTATGTGACTTATCTCAGGGAAAAAATGAGGACACAATAAAGGAATGCTGAAAAGCGTTAGAACTGAATTCTAATTATGTGAAAGCTCTACATAGAAGAGGAGAGGCTCATGAAAAACTTGAACACTTTGAAGAGGCTATTGCTGGTAAATTTAAATTCAATACTTGTGCACTATTATCAATATTTAAATTTTAAATGATAGCTGTTTGCAGGTTGCCTTCACTTTAAATCTGACATTTACAGTATCATTTAAGTTTGCAGGTTGAAGAGGAATAAACCTTGAAACCACAACGATGAGTGCAAATACTATGAAAAGGAATGAAAATTTGATGGGGTCATTTTTTGCATAAAACTGTAGAAAAATAAAATGGACTAAAGAGGTTATTGTCTGAACGAGGACAAAAGCAAAAGAATAACATCCAAAGGCGACAAATGATCGAAGACTATATGTCATGACTCTTCTTGCCACAGTATTTTCACTCCTAGGACTAATCCTGGCACTACTTGAGATGATACAAAAAGCACTAAGTTCCAGAAGATGGATGAATTGTAGATTTCTATGGATTAATGTTGCTTTTGCCCTAGTTCAGACAATAACCTCTTTTGTCCATTTTATTTTTCTACAGTTTTATGCAAAAAATGACCCCATCAAATTTTCATTCCTTCCTATAGTATTTGCACTCATCGTTGTGGTTTCAAGGTTTATTCTTCATCACACCGACACCAATGAAGCCCATTTTTCCCATGGCAATCGAACTCATAATGTTGTTGAAGAGAAAGTTGATGGAGAGAACCATGATCAACTACACATCAATGCATGAACTTTGCTAAAGAAGCTCTCAGTTCATTTGCCTGACATCTTTACGCTGGGATCCATTTGCCTGACAAGATTTAATGCAAGATTAAAATCCCAACAATTTATCTTGTATTTATGGGATTTAATGTAAATAAATTTAATGATTAAATTCACAAAAATTCTATAACTATTATTTCATAACGGGTATTATTTCAACAGTTCATTCGTTTCCTTCATCTTATTGTATTTTTTATTTTTTATTTTAACAAGACCCTTATTAAAAAAGGAATAACGTTTCAGGATAAAAAACACTACAAATATTTATTCAGGGATAGCAGTGCCTTCTAAGCCAATGAACCGGGCAAACTGGAGGGGCTTTGAACCCTCATCACTAACATGGGAAGCATACCCATTTTCAAAGTTCTATTGGACTTTATTCTTGATACTCAAACACTGAAGTAAACAAAATTGAGCTTCATCCCAACAATTTGATTTGGGTATTGAATTTTAAGGAGAAGACGAATTTGAGGTTTGAACCCACTCAAGCTAGAAGTGACTTACTGAACAATCCAAAATAGTCCGCAGCACCAAGTGGTTTGTCACACAGTTCTTCAAAAGGAAAATATGCGCATCTGTTAGCACCCAATGGAACCTGACAGTGGAAGAAAAATAAAATAAAACAACTACTCTCTCTGTCTTATGACTTAATAAACCAAAGGTCACACACTGATTGTTGGTGAAGATTTTATTTATAATTTTACAAATTGTAATATTTATGTTTATTTGTTTTTTCTTCTTTAGGCTAAATAGAAATTTTATTAATATTTAGTATTCTAAATGTTGAAACTTTTGCTTAAGAAGGCCAGTTAACTCTTTTAATACTCTTGTTTACATGATACACCATATGTATAGAGTACGAGATACAATCAAATCCTTTTAATTAAGGAATTGAAATAAATCAAAGATACAAATAATCATAGTCTGCACAAATATAGGATCTCTATATATTCTGATATCTTCCATATCTTCTGATATCTTTGACAATATAATTTTTTCTCCAATAAAAATGGCATTGTATGTTTACAATAGTTATCCTTTGAATTGTTTGTGTTGTTCCTTTAAATTCTGGGGCTGAAACTTTGTTTCCTATATTTTATTTTTCTTAAATTTTTTTTTTTTTTATAAGAGAGAGAAGAAACAGCTTTTAATTCTTTGAATTCCATCTGTTGCAATTGCTGTTTCTTCTACTATCGCTTTCTTTTGTTTGTTCAGTCCAGGTTGTTTGTCAGGGCATTTGTTGGTTTCCTGGCTGAGATTGTTTCTAATTTTTTTGGGTGTGTGACATATCTCAGGGAAAAAATGAGGACACAATAAAGGAATGCACAAAAGCATTAGAACTGAATCCTAATTATGTGAAAGCTCTACGTAGAAGAGGAGAGGCTCATGAAAAACTTGAACACTGTGACTTATCTCAGGGAAAAAATGAGGACACAATAAAGGAATGCTGAAAAGCATTAGAACTGAATTCTAATTATGTGAAAGCTCTACATAGAAGAGGAGAGGCTCATGAAAAACTTGAACACTTTGAAGAGGCTATTGCTGGTAAATTTAAATTCAATACTTGTGCACTATTATCAATATTTAAATTTTAAATGATAGCTGTCTGCAGGTTGCCTTCACTTTAAATCTGACATTTACAGTATCATTTAAGTCTGCAGGTTGAAGAGGAATAAACCTTGAAACCACAACGATGAGTGCAAATACTATGGAAAGGAATGAAAATTTGATGGGGTCATTTTTTGCATAAAACTGTAGAAAAATAAAATGGACTAAAGAGGTTATTGTCTGAACAAGGACAAAAACAAAAGAATAACATCCAAAGGCGACAAATGATCGAAGACTATATGTCATGACTCTTCTTGCCACAGTATTTTCACTCCTAGGACTAATCCTGGCACTACTTGAGATGATACAAAAAGCACTAAGTTCCAGAAGATGGATGAATTGTAGATTTCTATGGATTAATGTTGCTTTTGCCCTAGTTAAGACAATAACCTCTTTTGTCCATTTTATTTTTCTACAGTTTTATGCAAAAAATGACCCCATCAAATTTTCATTCCTTCCTATAGTATTTGCATTCATCGTTGTGGTTTCAAGGTTTATTCTTCATCACACCGACACCATTGAAGCCCATTTTTCCCATGGCAATCGAACTCATAATGTTGTTGAAGAGAAAGTTGATGGAGAGAACCATGATCAACTACACATCAATGCATGAACTTTGCTAAAGAAGCTCTCAGTTCATTTGCCTGACATCTTTACGCTGGGATCCATTTGCCTGACAAGATTTAATGCAAGATTAAAATCCCAACAATTTATCTTGTATTTATGGGATTTAATGTAAATAAATTTAATGATTAAATTCACAAAAATTCTATAACTATTATTTCATAACGGGTATTATTTCAACAGTTCATTCGTTTCCTTCATCTTATTGTATTTTTTATTTTTTATTTTAAGCAAGAGCCCATCCTAGGCAAGGCCCTTTAGACCCACTTCGAGAAGGTAAAGTTGAGGTTCAAAGGCCACCTTCTAAGCCAATGAACCGGGCAAACTGGAGGGGCTTTGAACCCTCATCACTAACATGGGAAGCATACCCATTTTCAAAGTTCTATTGGACTTTATTCTTGATACTCAAACACTGAAGTAAACAAAATAGAGCTTCATCCCAACAATTTGATTTGGGTATTGAATTTTAAGGAGAAGACGAATTTGAGGTTTGAACCCACTCAAGCTAGAAGTGACTTACTGAACAATCCAAAATAGTCCGCAGCACCAAGTGGTTTGTCACACAGTTCTTCAAAAGGAAAATATGCGCATCTGTTAGCACCCAATGGAACCTGACAGTGGAAGAAAAATAAAATAAAACAACTACTCTCTCTGTCTTATGACTTAATAAACCAAAGGTCACACACTGATTGTTGGTGAAGATTTTATTTATAATTTTACAAATTGTAATATTTATGTTTATTTGTTTTTTCTTCTTTAGGCTAAATAGAAATTTTATTAATATTTAGTATTCTAAATGTTGAAACTTTTGCTTAAGAAGGCCAGTTAACTCTTTCCCAACAAAGTAGAAACCTTGCTCAGCCTAAAGTTCAAGTGAAATATAACAAGAAGAATTTATATGAGAAGAAATTACAAGGTGAAATTCAAACATGATGTTTTAACGAGTAAAAGAGAAAAAAAGAAAAAAGAAAAAAAAAGATAATAACGTCACCAAAGTCATTTTCCGGTAATCTGTTGATGATCCAATCTCAAGAGCTACACATCTTTCCTACATCAAAATAAATTTCCAAGCTTAACTAAGTATAAAGTAAAATAAAAAAAATTCAACGAAGACATGGTCAATGAGGCCATAAGTTTCTCATCTACAGGCAATACCTTCAACGTGGAAATGAATGGTAGAAAAAGATCTCTCTGCAATCCACCTTCATAAAGGTTGTCTGGAGCACGATTTGAAGTATCAACAAGAATCTATACTTGCAGACATATACAAGTTTTATTTCTCAGTCCAAAATCCATATGTCGAATGCATAGAGCCTAGAGGTTGAGAACATATAAAAATTAGTAGATTAAACTACTTACAACGTCATTGCTGAATAAATGTCCAAATAAACGGTTTAATATCAATGCATCAGCCACATCAGCCACCTATGAAAAAAACATAGAAAAATGGAACTTAACAACAGGAATAGAGTAAAAGGCTCTAAGAAGCACGGACACTTCTAGGAAGGTGACGTATCCGTGTCGGGTACGTGTCGGACACCGACACTCTTTGGACACTCTCAGGACACGTGTCCGACACTCTTCAAAACGTGTCCTATTGTTTAAAGACTTGGACACTCTTTGGACACTTGAAGGACACACGTGTCAATCGTTTAAACACACGTGTCTAACGATTAGACATACGTAAAACTAATTATAAGTTTGAACAAAATAATTTAAGATACAATAATAAAATAAAAACCATATAAATTTATAAGAATTAGTGTCATATTGCATTTTTTATTATCTTTGAATGATATATTCATATATATATAACATATAAAATTATATATTTCATGCGTGTCCTCATCGTGTCGTGTCCTACATTTTTTGAAAATTAACGTGTCGATGTGTCCGTGTCGTACTTGTGTCGTGTCACGTGTCCGTGTCCATACTTCTTAGAAAAGGCTAGTAGATACCATCCATGATGATAAAAAACAGAAATGATGCCGCTATTTTCAAGTTCCGACATACCATAAATTTGTTGACGCATAACAAAATTGATTCATCAGATATCTCCCCTGCTACAAATTCAAGGGGATCCGGCACACCCTTATGCTTCTGTAATTATACAATACTATAGCATTAAGGCCTCGTTTGGGAACAGGCTAATTTAGTAACTTTTTAGCTATTTGGCTAAAAAGATAGGTAAAAAAAACTTGTATGTTTGGGATGACTTTTTAGCTAATTACGAAAAGATGTGCAAAAAGTAGAGAGAAAAGAGAATCTTTGACTTTTTGGTATGGGTTGTTGGCTTTTTGGCTAATTTAGTAACTTTTTGGCTAATTGGCTAAAATAGCCTCTTGCCAAACGAGGCCTAAATTTATACTTCAGTACACACCACCTATTTCTAGGTGAAGTCGCCAAGAAGAAGATGAAAATTAGTCCAAAAGAAGATATTTTTGACTAAATTTGAAAGTACTTTTCAGTATAGAGCCATAGTCCATGAACTCTAAAATTTAGCTATCTTGACCACCGATTCAATGAAATGAACGGCTAAAGAAGAAGATCATATATCCAAGATTTTTGTGGTATGACATTTAGATAGCAACTCATCTTGGAGATGCTCACTGGCTCATTAAAAACTCTGACCTAATTGTTAGTACTAGTGTCAATTACTTGTGGTTGTGGTGCAAATGACAAGCGGCAAACAAAATAGTCAATTTGTAACAAACTTTCTATCTTGTTTGCAGTTAGAAGAAATATGGATAATTCTTACTTGCAAGTGGCTATCCAACATGAAATCATGAAAATGAATCCTCTTTTTCCTCCAGTTGCTAGGCCTGAAAGTATAAATACAAATTACGAGGAAAAAAAACAGTGAATAATAATTGCTTAGTATTCCCTCGGCATTATGCTTATGATTTGCAATTGATGGTGGGCAGCTCATGTTCTCATATTCAAGTCAATTTCAAGGTCACCTATAAGGCAAATTAATTATGCACATCAAACATACAATTGATCAAAAAACAAGTCCATCAGCATGGGTTTTCCTGTGTCTACTCCTCCATAGAGATAGAGTCCTTTCACAGGTGAGTATGAAGGCTGAGGAATGAAACGGGACCACAACCACCTACTCCTAAAAATAAAAGAAACAGTGAATCAATGACAATGAAGTTATAAACTCTATTAAAAATTGACAACTGCAGTTCATAAAATATATATATATATATAGTAAAACTCAAACAACAAGATCATGATATGCCTTATGAGCAAGTGACTCGGGAATCAGGAAACCAAATGAACAATTACCTGCCAGCTTTCTCAGAAGCTGCATACCGATCTAACCGGCATGCTTCAGTTGGCTTGGAAAGTTCATCATAGTCTCTGAAGTTCTCTTATGGTGCCTACCTACACAATCACCCAATGCATTTTAACCCCTCACGAAGCAAGGTGTATCTTTCAAGGCATCAAGGTGTAAGCATTTTTTAATTTTAAATTTTTATATAGTACATATAGAAAATATTTTACAATAGTGTAAAAATATATGTATTATTGATTGATATCTTGTTATATGTGTCTGCCTCTTCTTCATGGTCTTTATAAACCGAAGCGGAGGCTGAGGCTGAGGCAGAAAACCTGCTAAAAAACTCTGAAAAAATTCTTCGTTGTCTGAGACAAAAAAACCTGCGAAAATCCTTTGAAAAACCCTTTGTAAAACCCTTTGTGTTCTGAGAGAGATACTCTGTAACACTCTGTTGCCAATCCTTCTCTGAAAGTACCAGTCGGAAATCGCTGCTTCGCTGAAACACACAGCAACCCAAAAACATGGCCTCTTCTTCCCGTCCAGCTACCCAGAACATGGCCTCCTCTTCCCGTGGTTTGCTCACGCTCTTTCCAGACCTGAACGAGTCCACAAGAGAAATAACTGGTGCGGTGGCCAGTGAACCTCAACCAAACACCTCTGGTTTTGCTCTGTTGAACTTTCTGATGCGGTCTGTGGAGCAAAAAATGGCGGTGCAAACTGATATTGAGGCCAATCAGTATACTCTGAAGTCATGCGTGGAAACCATGACTGCGGTCACAAATTTGTCGCACCGGCCGCAAAGCAGGACAAATGAGGTGCAACAGTTAAACTCCCAGCTGGCTCTGCTCCAGCGCATGTATAAGGATGCGCGAGCAGAGATAAGTGTGCTAAAGGCGGAAAACAAGGAGCTGAAGCGGAAGGCCACCGTGATGTTCCGATTTGGAGGTCCGCCATATGCTGCAGTGGAGGAGTATGGGGGAGTGAACGTGCTCGGTGGACAAGGAAGTACTGAGGTAGCACCGTCAAGGGCCGCCCAGGACGGAGGCAAGAAGAAAAGACCGGCAAAAAAAATTTTAAAGCAAGCATTTTTTTATCACACTCTCATCTTATCATGTTTTTTTTTTTTTTTTTTTTAATAAAAAGGTAATGGAAAATTATTTTAAAAGGGCTTGCGCACTATCCGAGGAAAATGGCTTAAAATAAATAAATAAAAGAGAGAAGTGAGTGCTGGTGTTTTTTTTATTTTTTTTTTTAAATACAATATATTTCCCTCATTGGGTGGCCAATTCGATGGAGAAAATCTGTGTGTTGGATTGAAAGAGTGGGTGTAAAGTGAGAGAGAGATGAGAGGAATCTGTGGTCAACTGAAAAAGCAGCCCCTTGTTTGGTTTTGTGGTTCTTCTCTTTCAACTAAAGAGAGAGCGGTGTCGGGCTTTGAGGTGGGCGTGGAGCGGTCCGTCAGCTCGAGGAACTTGATGGCTCTCCGTCATGTAGAGTCGGATGTTTGGGTCATCGGGGCCACCTCTCCGGCAGAAGCTTGGAAGATCTCGACGCCGGAGAACACCTTCCATGCCCGGCACGCTTGATATCAGCGCATCCAACTCATTTTCTTGGAATTGAAATTCTCCAGATTGAAGGAGGATGGGAAGGCAGAAGAAAAGCCAGAGAGAACAAGGGCTGATAGTACGGCAGCAAACGATGGGAAGACCATGGGAAGACCAATCTCTTTAGCAACATCAATGGTAAAACTCAAGATTCCATCTGCTATAATGAAAGCGACGGAGACAGCGAGATCGCCGATCCGGCGTATACATCGCCGGAGACCGATTTGAGATCGCCGATTCGGATCAGCTTCGGTACGATCAGATCGTCGCTAGCCCCTTGTTTGGTTTTGTTCCATTTGAAGAAGCTAGTTGTATCTGTGTGTGATCAGGGAGAGAGAGAGAAATCGGAAGTGTGTATTGAGCGATGGCAACAGTGAGGTGCCGAGAGGACTAGGTTGAGGTCCGGCGGGCGGCCAAGGCGAGGTTGCCGCCCGCCGGTGACGCGAAAAAAATACTAAACTCTTAACCTTGCTCTGATATCATGTAAAAATATATGTATTATTGATTGATATCTTGTTATATATGTCTATTACAAATGGTTCCTTATATAGATGTAGGTGTAGTGGATGGTGGTGGTAGGTGAGTGTAGTAGGTGAGTGTGTGGTAGGTGATGGTAAATTTTAACAAATAGTAAAAAAAAAATGTTAAAAATTAAATATAAAGGTGTGAATACATTTTTCTTCAATACATCGAACATTTCACTACAAATAAAGAAGCTTACCCTCATCGAAGGTAAAAACAACATTCTTAGTTTTAGTTATCAAGCTTCTCAATTAAGCCTTGGCTTCGTTTTTATTTTTATTGGTCATGTAATTGATGTTTTCCCCATGGAATATAATTACAAAAGAGGTTCACTTTTATGTTTAAACCATATATTAGATTAAGTTTAACAATAGCCCAAAACAAGTTCTCCTTATACGTACTCCTCACATGCTTATGAGTAAAAGGCATACCGGGCATATGTGAAGTGCACGCTTCAAACTGTGATGCACAAGCCTTTGGGGAGTGTAGCCTATACATGACTCAATGCAACCTTCATAACACTTTTAAACCAAACAAATTAGATAATACATGTGGATTAATAAATCACTCTCACAATTTAGACATCCTCTGTGTAACCATTTAAAAGTACTTTTTCACATCCAAGAACCAAAGTTGCATTAAGTCTAGGTCCTAAAAGCAAATCAAATGATACCTAGCAAATGCACATTAATTCTAACTACTACACTACCAACAACCAAACTAATTAATGCTAACAAATACAAGCCATCTAAGGGAGTGAGAGCATAATTTTCAAACATTTACAAACTAAAGAAAAATTCCAATCAAAGATGAGAAACTTAACCTTCTGGGCTGGAGAAAATTCGGAAGAGACATACAAACTACTAGCTTTTCCTTTGAAACTTATAATCAAACATGAAGAGTGAATTGATTGCAATACCTGACAATTATCCCCATACACAAGATCACCCGCTTCAATTCTCCGCTCATACTCAACCAGAGGTCCTGCTTTGCTTACTTCTACAATCAAATCAAATTAAAACCCAAATCGAAATATGAACATCATGCTAAAGATTATTTAACAAAATTGAAAAGGATAAAAAGGCAACCTCCATTAGCTACTTTAGCAGCATCAGAAAACAGAGCTCTTGAGATCATATATGGATATGAATATCTACAAATTTCAGCATTGTAGGAGAATCTGTAGACAGAGCAAGTACTACCCAAATAATTTTGTTTTCTTGATAACCCACTTAATATAGTATATCCTTGACGCCGAAAAGCTGATTGAAATTGTCGAACAATTGTTCTCATCTTCAATCAGAATGAACCAATCCAATGTTAAAGTGCTTCAAGAGTAATTCACAAGAACCGAAATGCAAAAAGGTTCTGAAACAAATAGGACTCAAATATTATATTTTGTTAATATTCCTACAACTATAAACAATTATTAACCCTTTGGACAGTTATGCAACTCAGAAAAGAGCTACTAAAAAGTAATATCACACTAAAAAGTGACAATTGTTAAAAAAATAAATAAATGTAAAACAGGGGATAGACAAGAATAAAAAATTACATAAGAAAAAAAAATGTTAAATTTGAACATTCACGTCACCAAAGAAGATTAAAAAAAAAAAAAAAACCCTAGATTACAGTAATCTAAATTCAAGATTACAAAAACCCAACTGGAATTTCGAAAAATAACACACACATACACAAAATATCAAAGAATGATTATTGATTTTCTTTACTGTTTCCAATCAAAAGTAAAACCAATATTTTCACCAGAAAATAAAGTATTTTTTAAAGAACTAATGAAATTTACAGTAATACAGGAATTGAGAGAAATGAACGTACAGATCATTGCTTTAGCAGAATTAGGAGAAGAATCCTAAAAAATTGAAACACCCAGAACTGTGCTGAACTTGAAAAAAAGAAAAAAAGAAAAAACTGATCTTTCACAGATCGAACAATCCTATGCCTATGAATGAATGAATTTATTATAGAGACATGGCTATATATTTATGTATATGTATGCAATGGATTTGGAAGCAACAAAAACAGAGAAACCTAAATCTCGGGAAGTAACTCGATCAAAGAGGAGAGAGAGTGTGAGTGTGAGTGAGAGAGAGAAAAATACAGAGACAGTGTGGTGGGGAAGTCCATCTATATTCCCATATTTTCTTCTGCAAAATGTTTGCACTCCCTTTGAATGACCCCACACCCCAGTAATTGTCGCCCTATATATGCGTATTTATGTATGCATGTGTGAAATTTATATCATATTATGAGAGGAAAAAGATTGAGGCCTCAAATTTTTGGCTCAAATTTGGCTCGAATTTTCATTTTTTTTTTTTTTTTTTTTTTTTGCTGAGTTGATGCTTTGCTTGTTATTATTATTATTATTTTTATTTATTTATTTTTTAATGTATAAGCCCAGAAAAAAAAAAAAAAAAAAAAAAAAAAAAATTGCATTTCGAGGCAATTTCGCGCCTCCTCAGTCTCGAGGCCTCAATCACGGCTCATTGTTCAATCACTCAATATAAAAGTAAAGATCTTATCTTTTTACCAATTACAATATATATAGATTATTACTAGGGTTACAAACGAACCGAACCGAGCTGAGCCGAGCTTTGTTGAGCTTGAGTTCGGCTTAAAAAAAAAAAAAATTTAAAAAAATATATGTATTGTATGATGCAAGAATTTGGCTAACAAACCGACTAGTTGGTTATAGAAATAGGTATTGAAACTGTTTTTTTTCTTTAATTAGGAGATTTAAGAAGAGATTTAGAAAGAGAAATACAAATAATAGATAAAATATGAATAGAATATATATACATTTCATCTGATTTCATATATTTTATTCATTTTATTTTTCAAATTCCTTCCTAAATTTTTTAACCAAGTACAGCGTAAAAAAATTAATTTGTGAAAAAACCAAAAACAGTTTTATAATATGAAAAGGGACACTAGAATATATTTTAATTGTTAAGGTCACCTAGTTCAATTTTTACAACAAATTCATGTGAGTGAATTTTGAAGATCCTCCTAGTGATAGTTTTGTGGTGTAATTTGTGCTTTTAGCGAGAGTGCCACATGTCAAAATGAAAGGAATGGAAGGTTGAGATTGTGTCTTACTAATCCACGTCGATTTAGATTTTTTAATTTTTCAATTTCTTATTATTTATTTATTTGTGGGTGGAGAAGTGCTGCGGCTCATTTTTTTGCTTCTGTTTATTCTTTCATTCACTTATTTTTAAGTGATTTGTGAGGTGTGACATAAAAATTGAGAGGGACTCAGTTAAAAAGTCTAATTTAATTTTTTTTTTATTAAAGATTCACAATTTAAATTATTTTATCGATAAAGATAAATTCATACAAAATGACCAAACTAGTTTAGCTATATATATTCAATTATACACCGTTAAAATATCATCAAAACACTCTTCTACTACTACACACTCTCTCTCTTTCTCTCTACATCTGCGGTCACTCGTTACTTGTCGCCGTCACCATCGTGGCAGTCTTTCCCTCCTCGCTTTGCACGGCATCTACAAAACCAAACTCATTGACGGTTCAACCTCACTCAGATTTGGTTCTTCGGCAAATCTCATACTTCAGTTTCATCTCATTTAGATCTGGTTGTACAGAAATCAACGGAGTTAGCTTTGCTGTGAGAGCCATGCTGCTACGGCAGACATCGACCATCCCCGTCGCCGGAGTGATGCTGATGAGCGAAGATCAAATGCTTATAGGTATAGATCTGCAACGGAGGAACATGAAAGAGAGAACTTGCAGATCATTTATCTATATAGGTATAGATATGCACGTGTATGCTTATGTTGTTTCATGGGTGTAACACTGTGGATCTACTGATGTAGGTCTAATTATGGTACAAAATTAGTGATTTTGGTAACTGTTTTTAAAAAATAGACCAGATCAGATTCTCACTGCACTGGTATGTTGTTCCATGGGTGTGACGCTATAGATCTACTGATGTATATATATATATATATTGATTCTCTGTTCTAGCAAAGAAATGTGTATGTGTATGTTGTGGTTGTTGATTGACAAATGTAGCATTTAAACAAATAAAAAGAAAATCTGTTGTTTATTGAACAAATTTGTTCAAAAAATTGAACAAATAATATATAAAAAAATGATGGAATTTCAACAGATAATTTGAATATACATAATTTTTGGAGAGATAAATTTCAACAGATAGCTTTTATTTGGACAAAAATTAAACAGATAAAAACTTCGACATATAAGAATTTCAACAGATAGATTCAACGGGTAACGACAATTTTCAATAGATAAAAATAATTTGAACTTTACATTGAAAAAATTTGAACAAATAGATAAAAATTTTGAACAAATAGGGAAAAAATTTCAACATATAGGAAATTTTTTGAAGAAATAGGAAAAATTTCAACAAATAGATATAAATTTGAACAAATAGTCAACGAAGTGATAAAAAAAGTCAAAAAGTAAAATTAGAAATAAAATGTTCTTCAGGACTTCCTACCAAGTTATTTTTCAAAACGTGGACCTCTCAATAATAAAGAATATTTACTAAACCTAACACGTTAGATAATTGTTAAAATGAATTTTTTATCAATTTTCCCAAATTGAAATTACCAAAGAAAAGCAAAGTATCCAAAATCTCCGGACCATGTTTGGACCCACTTGGCCAATGAAGCTGTGGAGTGAAAGGTTCAAGAATTTGAGACCAAACCAAACCAAAAGGAGGCAAACCATCAAATGAACAAAAATAAAAAACAAAAAACCATGGTGTGTTTGATTTTAATTTTTTAGATTCAATTTTTTGAAAGTTGAGTTTGTTATTTTTCATATATATATATTTTTTATTTTTAGTGAATATTTTAAAATTTTAAGCAATTTTTTTTTTTTTTTTACTTTTTTAGATGCACTTTACTTAAATATATCTAAAAAGTAAAATATTTGTAAAAAAATATTTTTAAAATCAATAAATACATAAGAATACGAAAAATGTATTAAATTTTCGTATTTTTTTGTATTTTTTATATTTAGTGAATTTTCTAATGACTTTTTTCATAAATATTATACTTTTAAGAATATTTATGTTAGATGTATCTAAAAATTTTAAAAAAAAATTGCTTAAAATATTAAAAAAATTCTGTAAAAACAAAAAAACATGAAAAAAAAAAAATTTAAAAGTGAATCCTAAAAATTCAAACCAAACAAACTATTATTTTGTTATTTGGCAAATTTATGTATTTCAATGAGTGAAGAACCAAATTGAATTTTCTACAATTTTGCAGCTTGAAGATCGGTTAATTATCAAACCTAGAAATCAAAATTTTAGATTTATTCTGTGAGAGTTCAAGAGTATAGACGTTTGAGAAAGCCGAGAGAGCCAAATCTCTTCATAGCCTTTTCAGAAAAAAAAAAATAAAAAATCCCAAAACAAAACAAAACAAAACAACATCGTCTTGGAAGCATTACAAAGTGCACTAATTACTAAGGATCTGAACTTGTGAAATTGTATAGGCAAACTAACAATTTATTGTGTAATTCATTGGTAAAACAAATATTGTTAGGGGAAGTTAAAATAGAAGAACAATATGTTTGGGAACACATATCAACAAATCTTGTAAAAAAATTACATCCATTGGGTTTGATTATATATTTGGTTTATACATTCCTAATTTTATTGATAAAATAAACGGCATTGGCAGTAGAGTAAAATTATAAATTTTTTAACATTATAACATATCAAAAATTAACTTTGATATTATCATTTTGATGACACCAACCATCTGAATTGCTCTAAATAATTATACTAGGCATCATATATATATATATATATATATTTTTAAATTAATATATCATATTACAATAAAGTAAATGAATTACATCACTATAAAAATATAATACAATATATTATTAGTTTGAAAAAAAATCTCAAAATAGAAGATAAAAATTTTAAACAAATACTTAAAAAAAGATTGGAGTCTCTCCAGTTGGTTTTTCCAACAGGACAGCCTCTTTTGGGTACATCGTGATAATCTAAACTGTTTAATATGTAGAGCTCATCGAGTACTTAATTCTTGGTAAAACTGATATTGATCAGATATCAATAGCTACTTGATCATATCACATTTATGAAATAATTTATTTTTAAAATCATACTTAACATTGACACAAATTTAATTTGATCAAGTGACTATCGATATATGATCAACGTAATTTTTTTCAAGGATGGAATACTCGATAAACCCTATATATTGAACAGTTCGAATTATCGATATAGATTCCGTAATAAATACACAAAATCCTGACAAACACGCTCCAGTTCGATTTCAAGCAACAAAAACAGTTGACCCCTTATACCAATAAAACTGACATACGTATCACAAAATTCATACTCCTAACAACTTGTTGTGGTGATAGGTTCTAACAATAGGTGTTAAAATGTATATCCATTGAGCCCCCTTAAATTCCACTAGTTAGACCATCTCCAATGGTTCATCAATTTTGTCATCAAATTTAAATTTGATAAAAAAAATAATATTTTTTCCTACTCCAAGGGTGTAACTCCCCCGAAAATAAATGACAATAAACTATACATCATGTTAATTAAATAGCAACATATGATAAAATAATTACCCTCCCTTAATTCCAATTAGTTGTACAAAAGAATAACATGTGCAGATATACGTTCACAAGTATAACCCTGAATTTATAACACATGTTACATGATAAGAAAATAAGGGGAACATAAACAAATAAGAGAACGCCCTAATAGTTACAATTTTCCAACACAACTTGATTACAACAAAAGTGAGTTTTAAACTCAATACAAATAAAGTCCTAGGCTTGTACAAAAATAATTACAATAAGTAAACAAAATGAAGCTCTTGCTCCAAATCCCCTCAAGCTATTGCTTTAGCGGAGGCATATCATCAGCACCTGAAAATGGTTGTCCATATAGGGTGAGCCAAAGCCTAATAAAGATACTCTAACACAGTATATGGATCTTAATAAAGCCATAAGGTGAATGCATATGCAGTGTTCATTCCAAAAACATTTTATATCTCTTTCCAAAACCATGCAACGCCAAGCTTGTATCTCAGTTCATGAATTCATTTCCTTTAAAATAGAAAACAAGGCAGTGGATACAACACTGGAAATCTCTAAGATGTGTTTGCAAGTAGGCTACAAGCAGTACCAATCTGTCATTTTTACCGGTATTTACCGAAAGGCTCGACACCTAACTACGCAAATTTTTGGACTTTCACTAAGGGCACACAGGCCAACATAATATCACAACTACACTCCTACCCAGATTCACCAAGGTATTCACTAACTTTTCTCAAAATAGTATACATTTTCAATGTGTAGATTTGTTACAATGCTCAATGCAAATGAATGACAAAATAGTTTCAATTCACTTATTTCACACGCATTTTCTACAACAATCATAGTTATCCTCTACTGATAGCTCACAACAAATATCTCTACACAATAGATAATTTCCAATATAGATATACTTTCCAAAATCACAAGACGAGAATGATAATACATATCTAACTCTACCATCATCATCATCCTTTCAATTCCATAAAACCAACATCAATTTCATTTTCTCTTTACAAAATCCAATATTCACCGTTTAGGGCAAAAACCCACTTTCTTTAAAATCATCTCCCAAGGATAAAATCCATTATTCATCACAACCTAATCATTTTTACAAAGACACAATCATATACAATAATCCATTTGAAAACCCCTATTTTGAATCTTTAAACCAAACCCTAGACTTTGTTTAAAAACTCCCAAACCACCACATAGCTTAGAAAATCAAATAACTAAGGTAAAAACCAGACAAAGTGTCAAAGTAATCTCTACCTCAAAGAAAAAGACCCAAATGAGAGATGAGTAGAACTCAACGGAGCCGAAAACACGAACTTCATCGGTTAAAATGAAACCTTCGACGTGCTCTCTCTTTTTAACAAAGGAACTAGGTGTAGAAATGAGTGGATCAGGGTGTACTTGGAGCTTAGAGATGATTTCTAGAGAGAGAGAGAGAGAGAGAATGGTGTGAAAAAATGACTCAAAAAGTGAACTTTACGACCTGATATACGTATAGACCGCTCAAGCGCAGGAATGGTCGCTCGAGTGACCAGACATAATAAGTTGGACCCCTCGAGTGAAGAATACAAATCCTAAAAGTTTTGTAGATAGAAGACCACCACTCGAGCTTAAAAAGTACCACTTGAGTGAAGAATGACAACTCCTAGTATCTCTGTAGGCCTGCAAAAGTACTGAGAGTTCTAAAAAACCACTTGAGCGCAAGAAATGTCGCTCGAGTGAAGAAGGCGAAATTTGGGTAGGAATTATTTTGAAAAAAACTAACTCCCAACCCGTTCTAAACGCAACTAAGACACTCAAATAACCAAACTCAATGAGAAATAAGGAGAAATAAGACATGAACGATCGTATAAGATAATAAAACTCGGATCTAGAACATCAAATGTGTCTGGTCTAAACTAGAATTGCAATAAATGGTTTCATCAAATGAGTATCAAATCGAGGATATCAAAAATCTTTCACCAAATTGAAAATGCTTGGGAGCTTTCATCGAATCACTGTTCATAAGAGTTTGATTTTCACTGCTGGATGTCTCCCGGATATCCCCCGGATGACCACCTTTAGGCAAAAAATTTGTAAAAAAAAAAATACACTGGTCGATTGACTAGCCAGACATCCGCTTGGTCGACCGGTATTTTAATGAAAACCTAAAATCATCCGTTGAAACACTTGATATCAAATAAAATTATTACTCAAATTTTTATTCAAATTTAATGAAAAAAATTATACAATCAGAGATGCTCTTACATACCAATTGGATATCCTTAAAAACAGTTATAGGAATATCTTCTTCGTGATTAGGGATTATATGACCTCGCAGCCAAACTGACCCAGATGATCGAAGTCTTTTTCCTTTCTCTCTCTCCCCCAATTTCTGCTTCTGCGTCGTTCTTTTTGAGATTCTGTTCGAGTAGCTTTGTAGTACTATACACACACACACACACACATACATATATATATAGAGAGAGAGAGATCAGAGATGGTGAATCAAGGGGCCAAGAAGCGAAAGGAAGAGAACAGTTGTCACCTGAAGAACGTCCTTTGCTTTATCATCTTTTCCAATGTTAGATTCTCTCACCTTCTTATCATTTCTCCATATTTCACTTTCAATTAACTCCTCTTTATCATCAATTTCTTGTTGCTTTTCAATTACTAGAAATATTATGTGTCTATCATGATTGGATTGTTGCTGTAGTCAAAATTTCATCCCCAACACATTAACAATCAATTTTCAATTTGTTTTTCCCTTTGCACTTTCTCAGCTACCAAACGGAGCTCTGTGATCTTTTAACTAGAATAAAACTGAAATCAGGGATTAATATGATAGTATTTGAGAAGTAAAATCAAAGAACTCAATTCAACCTATATAAAGATTAATTTTTTTTAAAGTACTTTTCCTTTGTCCTGCCTTTTTTCAACAATCAAACAAAGCTCCAACTTTTTTTTTTTTTTTTTTTTTTTTTTTCTACAAGTGAAAAGATACTGAATTAAGTAATGAATTGCAACTATGGGATGGACTACTAAAGAAAAAATAGTTACAACTTCAAGTATCTAGACTGAATTTTTAAGTTATGATAGTGCTATGTACATGAATTATGTCTCACTTCTTAACTTGTTACTTTTCGGTTTCCTTGAACTTTGATGTTTGTTACTTGGTCTTGTTTTTTGAATCTTGATTTTGCTTTGTGACTGTTTCTAGTTAGATTTTTTTGTTCCATTAAATTGATTTATTGGTTAATTGTGGTTGTTGTCAATATAGTCTATTTTAAAATCAATGCACTTTGTTCTCAATCAAAAGTTGTGCTTATCTAGGTTTTTTATCTTGTGGTGAGGGCGGGGATCTTCCATTCTACTTTCAAGTGGAAGCATTGGGTTGGCTTCTTGTTGACTTTTTTCACCTACGTTATCCCCTATCAACAACTTGCCACGATGGCAAAACCTACATATTCTGAAAGTGGGGAGCTTGAAGATGGTGGGTTTGATTTGACTACTGATGGAGTTTGTGGGTATGTTTCCCTAATGTTATTTCTGCTTTTGTTTCTTCCAGGTTTCATATTTAATCTTCTCTGGTTTTGTTGATATTTTGGTTCCATTTTTATATTTGAACCAAAACCCTTTTGCTTATTTGTAAAATGAAGTTTTTGAAAAGTGCAAGGAGTGCAAATCTAAGAATTCGAATAGTGGAGAAGTTGCAATGCTTAGAATAGAAATGATGGTTGAATTGTGGAAGTGATGTTGATCTATCCTACATGGGCTTCTACAAATGAGGCTAGAGGAAGAGAATAGAGAAAAGGGAAACAAGAAAGAGGAATGAGATGTAATTAAGTAGGAGAACTTACACCAAAAAAAAACCCCCCAAAAAAAGAATGTAGGAGAAAAGTCCTGGGAGGGAGAAGAGCTGGACGAAGAAAGAGTTTTGAGAGATGAGGGTTAAGAGGCAGAGGAAGATGAAAAGGAAGGTAAGAGAGGATAAGGGAGAAAGAACGAACAAGAGAGATAAGTTAGGGTGGGGTTATGAAGGTTGAGAGAAGCAGAGCATGCACAAAGAGAGAAGCTCATTCATATTTTAAGTTTTGGTATCTTTGTTCTTTCATATCTTTTTTTTCAAGCTTTAGAAAACCTAAATCTTGAAGGATAATGACGCAATCAAATATACACGGGAATTGGATATTGTTCTAGTAGAAGAAAGGGGCACTCAAATCCATGAGAAAGACATAATCTTAAATCCACAAGGAAGAGAAATTTTTGAAATATTATTGATAAATGTTGTCTTTGCCCCAAGGCTTACGTAGATATTTATATCAACATCAACTAGGGAATCTAATATTTATAATCTATTCCATGCCAAATTGCCAGATTTCTAATAAAATACTAATTCCAAAATACTAAAATGAAAATATAGAAAATCCGAAAAACTTGTCCTACATCATACTCTCCTTCTATTTATTTATTTATTTATTTTATTTTTTATTTTTAAAAAAACCCCTCATCCTTGAGTTCAATTGTTTGAAGTAATTTGATATGCTTACACTTGTCGCATTAGATTTGTATTCAAGATTAATCTTTCCCCAACTTGATATTTATGTGACAATTTTCCAAAATTAGTACAATATTAATTGTGTAAATTACAAATATACCCCTTGAGATTTGCTCAAAATACGAATTGTCCCCTATAGTTTGTACTACATCTTTTGATGTGTAAATTGATTCTCTTGTGTTTGTCCCATTTGTGGACTTGTAACATAATCTTTTGTTGCATGTACTGTTGTGGCATTTAAGGTGCTAACTGGCGAGACATTAGTTGTCTGGACTACATTCAAACTTGTTGATTATCGTTATTAGTAAACTTCCTTACTTTTTTCTCAATCAAATAAATTTCAATGACCTCTTTTTCATTGTGTATTTATCTAGATCTTCGTATTTTTTTAAACTTGGGAATGCTTGTAACACTTTTTTTTTCAATATTAGGTTGATCATGACAATTTTGTTGACCTGCAAAGCTCGATTAACTCAAACACAATAGACCTGCTATTTTTTTCCTCAAATAATATGTATCCACAGTGTATAATTGTTATGAAATTCTGAAAAATATTGGCAAAGTAGCACAAAACGGATACGTGACACAACACAGACACGCCGACATGAAGATTTTCAAAAAATAGAAGGCGTCGTATGTCTTGGACACGTTAACAATTTATATTTTTATAAATTTATTTTATGTCAAATATATCAATAGTTTATTTTTTTGTAATGAAAAAAATAACATAATACTACTTTAAATTTATAACATGTATATGTATGTCGTATGTATGAGTGCCTTTGTGTAGTTACCTTTTCCAGTCTCTACTGATCAATAAAGATTTGAGTTGGCATTAGTTATTTAATGATACCTAAATTCTTGATATCTCAGTTGAAAGGGGCACGATTACTCAAACCTATTTGTATGGAACCTCGTTGAGTTGGACAAAGGTCCCCACTCCGAAGTGGGCTCCAAGGCTCCTACTCCAATACGCATGAGAGCTAACAGGTCAACTAACACCATGTAAGTAAAGGGCGCGTGGTGCCTGTGAATGATGGAACCGCTCAACAGAATCTTCGCTCTCCTCTATTAAGGGGTGTATTAGCATCACGGCTAAATACCAGCCGACGAACGAGGGATCTTGATGAGCAAGTCATACAATCCTTATAAAAGGTAACCTTACTCTCCTTGAGAAAGAGTGATCTCTTGACTGTAGAAACACACTGGTCTTCTTTATCTTGTTTCTACCAAACTTTGGTGCTAACTCGACTGTCGGAGGGGTTTCTGACCAACTCTCGGTCGGGCAGCCTAACCATTTGTTCCTTGTGCAGGCCTTCACCCATCGGTGCACCAAGGTTCATCCATAAAGTTCCATCTTAATCTATTGCGGAAACTAGTCCGCACATTTGGCGCCGTCTGTGGGAATTGTTCTCTGATTGCTTTGTGACAAACTCCGACGATGGGTATTGAAGGAACCTCACAACCTTAGATTGGAGAGAAGACTCCAAGAACGGAGAGAACCAAAGACAAGGGTCTAGCCTTCCCTACCGGGAATGACAACCTGATGGACCACGACAGTTTGACCCTCGATACGGTGGAGTGATGTCATCTTGCTGCCTATTAGTCATCTCAACGGCTGTTTGTTGAGAAGGACCACTGTGATCGTGTCATCGACTCGATGAGTCTAGAGATTGAGGAGCTACGTGCTCAACTGAGGAAGCAGATGGTACCTCAGGGTGAGCCAAGGAAGTCTGGAGGGGGACCGTCGTAACAACAGAGGCACACTCCTCCGCTGTCCTTACGACGTGAACGGTCTAACTACGGTCCTGCACGTGGTGAGCGCAGCCAGCTGATTCCGGTACGCAGTGAGAGAGCCAGTTGTAGGATAGAGAATCCCCGAGAAGACTCTCACAAGAGACAAAAGTCCATCAGTTATTATTCAGCAATCTCTTCTCCAACGCGCCGTCATGACGAGCGACCGCATCACTTGAGAACATGGTTGAACGACAACCAAGGGGATGATCGACGGTCGAACAAAGTAGCAGAACAGCGATTAAAAAGGGAAAAGGAGCATCTAGATCAGTCCATTCATCAGATAAAGCGTCGCGTTCTAGATCGACTAGTCTCTTCCCCCATTTGCCCTGAGATTGAAGCAGTGGAAGCTCCTCATAAGTATAATCCACCGAAATTCATCCTCTATGATGGAAAGTCAGACCCCCTGACTCATATCAACCATTACTGCCAAATTATGTTACTTTGGAATTAGAACGATACATTCATGTGCAAGGTTTTTGCCTCTAACCTTGGTGAGCACAGCCTCTGGTGGTATGAAAAGCTTCCTCCTCAATCAATCTATGATTAAGCTCAGCTCTCCAAGGCCTTTCTCGCACAGTTTGTTTCTAATAGCCGAATCCCAAAGGGATTGGACACCTTGTTCAATACTCGGAAGGATAAAAAGGAGTCTTTGCACGAATACGCTCGACGGTATTGGGAGGCGTATGGTGATTTGGAAGAAGATGTTTGTAGTGAGCCGTTGGCAGCTCTATACTTCAAACAAAGCCTCCCCCCTTCCCAGAAGCTTAGGCAGTCATTGGCGAAACGACCTGCCTCTGACTTGAAAGAGCTGAGGGCTCAAATAGAGGAGCGAGCCCGTATGGAAGATGACATAGCCTCTATACAAGTGTCAGTTGCAGATGAGGGAGTTAAGGCCTCTTGGCAACATAGGGCCGTACAGCCTAGGAGGGAGGACCAAAGAAAGAGGTATGGCCAAAATAAGCAACCGACCATGCAAACCAAAGAAGAAATGAGTAGATCCTACGAAGCCATAACCGCTGTGTTCACGGAACCGATCTACAGGCTCTTGGAAAAAATCAAGGGAGAACCCTACTTTGTTTGGCCTCCTAAGATGATGGGGGACCCTACTCGGCGCAATCAGGAGTGGCGGTGCATCTACCATCGTGAGAAAGGGCATAAGACGCAGAGCTGCAAAGACCTTAAGAGGTATCTTGAAGACTTGGTCACTGTCGGCCATCTCCAGCAATGGATTGATGTAGAGAAGACAAGGGCTAATCATGGGCAACCCCTAGCCTCTCCACTAGAGGACCAAGCCCCAAGGCTAGTGAACAACGTCATCCATGGGATGACCAACCCCCAAAGGGAGAATGCCCTTCGTGGCGAGATTCAGAGAGCCACGCACTTGTAACAAGTCATGTCAGTAGGACCATTGCTCAAGAAGTCCAGAACGGAAGCAAAGCCCTCTCAATTCAACATTGTGTTCTCCGGGAAAGATCTAAAAGGGATCCAACATCCTCACATTGATGCCTTGATCGTGACCATGTGCTACCATCACAGCTGAGGACTAGGTGGAGAACGAGGGAGCTTGATGAATAAGTCATACGATCCTTATAAAAGGTAACCTTACTCTCCTTGAAATGGGCGATCTCTTAACTCTAAAAACACACTGGTCTTCTCTATCTTGTCTCTACCAAACTCCCTTTCTCACCACCTAGGTGGCACCTTCTACCTTAGAGTTCGGTCCGATGTCCCTAAATGATCTTAGACCTTCCTGATTCTGATAAGCATTCGAAAGATTTCTCTATGGCAGGAGGGAACTTTCGAGTATCCTGCTGGTGTAGAGGACCGACCAATGCGAATATCTCGTGAAGGTGGTGGTCTAGGTTAGCTTTTGTTCTTAGCGCTTTACTTCCACACTTTTGGTGTTGACTTTTAACTTTTGTTGTATGACTTCGATAGGTGATTCCCGGATGAGGAGGCGGACTACCAAAGAACATTTGGCTAACCTTGAGATTGCCTTTGCCTACCCCTACCGATCTGTGACAAAACTGCTTAATTACAAGGCCACTTACAAGCACAAGCTTAATGAGAGGAGGGTTCATGTAATTGACTACTTTAGGAAGTCTCCAGAGAGGTCATTGGAGCAGCAAGCTTGTGATAACATTGGTGTTTTTACTTCCGCCACTGTTCGGTCATCAAGTGGAACTACGAGTGGGGGCCCTCGTTACGACAACCAAGCAGGCATGACTCGCCAAAAGCTTGACCTTGTAGCTCTTGCGTATGGTACAGGTCTTGTTCCTGAAGTAGCTACTGTGACCGTTCGGTCGGCTGACCAAAGAGTCATGGTTCCAAAACAGTCCGTACAGACTTCCAAGAAAGTTCCTTCTCTTCCTCCACATAATACAACACATACTGAAGAACTGAGGGGTTCCAAGAGGAAGAGGAGTAAAGGAAAGGATGTTGTTGAAGGCTTAGAAGATCAGACTTTAGCTGAGGAGTGGCTACCTCCTTTGGAGTATAAAAGTCGGCCTATCACTCAGCGTGACAGATTCTCATAAGCTGGCATTCCATTTGTCCAAGGCATTACTCTTACCCCTAGACATGGTTGAGTGTAATGTGGATTCGGAATCTTTAATCAAAGGATCTATTCAAATGGTGACCA
>NW_021025344.1:117635-132319 GCF_004153795.1 Camellia sinensis | reverse complement strand
ATATCCCTTGGCAGCGCGGCTGCCATCTTGCACCCCCCTCTGGTGTTTGGACATAATTTGATCTCCAAAGACCTCTTCAATTACTCCGGCTTCGTTGGGGAACCGCATTACTTGATGGTAGGATGATGCTACTGATTTCATGGCATGGAGCCATGTTCTTCCCAAGATTATGTTGTAAGTGGAAGAGACCTTCAACACCCAAAATTTCACTTGTTTTGTCACGCTTCCTGCCCTGACTGGCAGGATAATTTTGCCGACTAGCCATTCTGGCATTGAGTTGAATCCGATCAGGGGGGATACAGCTGGTGCCAGGTCTTTGTCCTCCAATTTCAGCTGTTTGAAGGTGTCGTAGTACATTATCTCACACGAGTTACCTTGGTCTATCAGAATTCACTTGACGTCGTAGTCCTTGATGCGGAGGGTGACGACCAATGCATCGTTGTGAGGGCAATATATTATTTCCAAGTCCTTGTCTGAAAAAGACATGACGTTCGTGGCCTCTGTTCTCCCCTTTTTGATGGTAGGTTGGGCACTTAGTACCTCCCTTAAGTGTTCAGCCTTCTTGATCGACCCTCTAAGCTCGCATACACGCTCAGGTTCGAATACTCCATGTATCACATTGATCACACCTTGAGGTGGGGCATCAATTGGCATTCTATTGGAGTTATTGTGGTCCTGGGGAGCTGGTTGCGTCCCTCCTTCAATGTATTTATCCAGGTGACCGGCTGCCACCAACTCTTCCAGATACTGTCTCAATGGCATGCAATTTTCAGTGCGGTGCCCCTTTTCTTTGTGGAAGGTGCATCGCGATCTTTTATCGTAGTCTTTCTGTGCTTCTCCTAGCTTAGTTGGCCATCTGACGAAAAGCTCATCGCGTATTTCGCTCAGAATCCGATAGATCGGTTTCTTGAATACCGTGGTTATGGCAGTGCGGATTCTCAACCATCTTTTATCTTGGTCTTCTCCGTTGTCCCGCCTGCCTCGTCCGTTTTTGTTCGGACGTTCTACTACGTTGACCTTTGTTGCGGTCTTTTTACCTGGTACTACGGTCGTGCTAGACTTTGCCTTAGCACGAGCGCCATCTTCTTCTACCCGAATGTGTTGGTGCACTCTCTCCATTAAGGCCTCCATCGGCGGTGGTGTCATAGTGATTGAGTCCCTTAGTCTGTTCCCGACTGAAAGGCCTCTTTTGTATTGTGCGATAGCGAGATTGGTGGGGCAGTCCCTAATCTGGTTGAAGGTCTCCCAGTAGCGGTTATTGTAGGATTTTAATGACTCTTTTTCGCCCATGTCGATGGAGAGCAGTTGATCAATTTCCACCGGGGTTTTGGTGTTTGTTTTGAACCTCGTTACGAATGCCTCCGCCAATTGCGCCCAGGAGGCTATGCTGCCTTCTGGAAGTTTTTCGAAACAAGTCAAGCCGAGGTCACCAAGGCTTGATGGGAAGAGGATGCACATCAAAGTCTCGTTTCGTCGATATACCGCCATAACCTGGCGGAAGTGGCTTAGATGCATGTAAAGGTCTGTCTTCCTTTCGTACGTGGTAAATTTAGGTTGGATGAAGCCTGAGGGTAATGATGTGTTCTCTATCGCCGGAACGAACGGCGAGCTATGTAGTCTTGCCAAACGCTTTATCCGTTGGTTCGTAGGCAAGGTATGGTGCTGGCATTCCAACCTCGACCCTTCCATGCATCCGAGGAACCAACTGCCGAAGGGCTAAAACTCTATGCGGGTCGCGTGCCCTAGTATCCTCCTTCTGTCGCGCCCTTTCTTCAAGCATAGTTCGTAAGTCGGACGATCTAGGCAACTCCGTTTGCCTGGATGATGTATGATGCGTGTGTGAGGGCCAATAGGTACTTCCTTCTGTGTAAGACCTTAATGATCTCGTTCTCTCAGACCTGGAGTAACGAGTTCTGGAAATCCTTGATTGAGTGTCGCTCGTCCTGAGGCTTCTACTCTCTGCTTGCGATGTCGTGGTATGCCTACTACGATCTTCTGAGTGGCGAGGAGGCGCATTGCCTTTGCGCCCCTCTCCTGTCGCCACCCCCTTTCCCTTGATCTAGCACTTCATGGCCTCCATGTTCGCCACCATCTTCCTTATCAATTCATCTTGCTCCTTCACACGGTCCTCCAGAACTTGAGGATCAATCCTCCACCTTTGTCTGTCAGGACTTCGTGAACAAGAGTGATGGGGACTGTTAGTCCGCCTCCTCCCCCTTGCATCCCTCCTAGGATTTTGCCGCTGTGGCTCCAAGTCCGCCATGGGAGGGATAGAAGGTAGGCCTTCACACCTTGTACCCCCCTCTGGTGTTTGTCCGTCGATAGCGGACTGCGGCAAATCTTCGTTGTGCGCCATTGCTTCTAAAGAGGAAAAGCTTGATCAAAAGGTTTTGTTCTAGTCTGACTTTCCCACAAACGGCGCCAATTGTACGGGAAAGAAATAAACCTCCTCGTATAATCCTGTTGATCAAGTCTGCGCTTCTCCAAACGTCGTCGCTTTACTCCTTGAAAACACAAACGTGAGCTAGCCGGCGGGTGTGTGCCGGAAACCTCTCTGATGCCTAAGTCAGCAAAATAGACAAGTAGACAAAAGCTCTGTGTATTCAGGAATCAAAGTTGTGTTACCTCTCCATAGGTGATGTTGTAAGCTTTTATAGGTTCCGCGTGGCACAATCCTAGTAGGACTTTTACTCCTCTATGTAGAGTCCTCCTAGGATTCATACTCCTGAAAGATAATACTTATCCTTCAACACCCCCACTGCATAAACCAAGTGAGATGGTTCTACCATGGTCAGACTTCAACATGACCGAGGTAAGCATGGCTATGCTAAGCCGCAGACTAGACCGAGATAACATTAGCTTGGCTCTTACATTCACTGCTCTTACCTTGGCTCTTCTTAACGCTAACCACGGTATGTCTAGACCGGAATAACCAATACTCCGGTCCAAACCGGGATAACTTTGTGAGTGTCGACCGAACTTACCGTAAGCTCTTTGGGACCGGAGTAACTTCAGGTCTCTCGCGGACCGGAGTAACTTTACACCTCTTGCGGATCGGGTAACTTTACACCTCTCTTGGGCCGGAGTAACTTCATGGCCTTTTTACTCAGCCCTTCGCACTGTGGCCCATAACAGCCCATTACCTAACTCGGCCCAATTTTCATATAAATCACCCTATCAGACAGCCAAAAGGGGTTCACCATCACACAAATCAAAAATGAAAATGTGGGTTCATGGAATTGAAGACACCAAACTCAACTTTATTGGAGCAAAATCAAAAGCAACAAATTGCCACCAGCAACTTGAAGCAATGAGGTGTGATGTTGGCGATCAAATCGTCGATCTCGCACAGTGCTGAAGATGAAGCAACGTCGAGGAGACCAGCTTGTTGAAAGTCGCGGACCAACTGTGAACAACGACGGAATAAATGAACAACGCCGGAAATAAATGGTACGAACTCACCGGCAGCAAAGCAGTAGCTTTTCGCAACAGCCCAGCGACTATGCAAATACTAGAACTGGTGGCACAAGTTGACGCCAACAAAGGCAAATCCACGGTGAAGCAAGAACAGATGTTGGAAAAAATGAATCGAAGACGTCTTAGAAGCAAAGAAAAAGAAAAAAACAGTAGCTGGGCTCATGAAATTTGAATTCTTAAAAAGAGAGTGTGCAAAAACGTCTAGTTTGGAGGCCAACCCAAGATGGCCACGTGTTTATTTGGTAGAAAATAGTACATGGAGGGACAGAGCCGAGCTATACTGTGAGTCTATGAAAGGCCAAACTCCTGCACCAATTTTCGAATTATTTTATTCGGACCGACCGATCAGCAAACAGCCACCCAGATATTTGTTTCAGATGAAGGCCATGTGCAATGGGCCGAAGAAATGACCGAGAGGATCTAAATAAATATTGGGACTCACAAAGGTGGTTATACATACAGCGTGCTCAATGTACAAGTGATAAAAACGGCGGGCCCAGCACTCAAGCTTATTGTTTATGTTTATGTAAATTGCACATCATGTGCAAAGACAGAGCAAAATCAGAAGGCAGGGATACAACTAACGAAGGATGACCGAGCTACTCAGGAGACTGAAGTAATGACCAATTTTTCCAACAAAAAAAATATATATATATATTTCAAAAGTCAAAAGCAATGGCCCAGCACTCAGGCTAATTGTTTATATAAATTAAAGGCCATGGATACATGACCGAGCAAATGAATAAAGAAAAATGTTTGGGAGCACTAATTAGTGCTCCCACTAATTAGGTAGCAGTGGGTCTCGTTATTAATGATATGATGTTTTGATCTTGGAGTTGTGTTTTTTTTTTTTTTTTTTTTTAAATTTTTTTAATGCATTAGTGCTATTAGTGGTGATGTTTTTAGTAGGATGAATCATTGTTGATGAATAAATTACAAACTTAGTGGATTTGGGGGGCCACCTGCAAAATCGCACATTTTGATTAGTAAACCTTGCAATTGCAAGTCAAAATGGCCGTGATGTTGTTAAACCAAAAAAAAAAAAAAAAAAAAAGGGTTAGAATTAAATTTGAAGGCAAGTTTGAGCAAATTAGGCTGAGATACAAATAATGGCTTCTACTCAATAATTTTTAGTGCTAGCTAGGGGCCAAATAAACGAGACACAATTACTCAAGTCTATTTGTATGAAACCTCATTGGGCTGAACGAAGGTCCACACTCCGAAGTGGGCCCTTTCTCTCACTTTGTGATGGGCCGAGCTAAGGGAACAGTCTTGGCCCAATCCCCACTCCAAAGAGGGGAAACCATGGGCCTGGCCCTAGCACCCCCTCCCTACTCCGAAGTGGGTTAGTTCATAAACTTGGGCTTCAAGCCTTCTACTCCAATACGCATGAGAGCTAACAGGTCAACTAACACCATGTAAGTAAAGGGCGCGTGGTGCCCGTGAACGATGGAACCGCTCAACAAAATCTTCGCTCTCCTCTATTAAGGGTTGTATTAGCATCACGGCTGAATACCAGGCGGCGAACGAGAGATCTTGATGAGCAAGTCATATGATCCTTATAAAATGTAACCTTACTCTCCTTGAGAAAGGGCGATCTCTTGACTGTAGAAACACACTGGTCTTCTCTATCTTCTCTCTCTACCAAACTCCGGTACTGACTCGACCGTCGGATGGGTTTTCGACCAACCCCCGGTCAGGCAGCCTAATCATTTGTTCTTTGTGCAGGCCTTCACCCATCGGTGCACCAGGGTTTGTCCACAAAGTTCCTTTTTAATCTATTGCGGAAACTGGTCCGCACATCAGTGTTGAATCCGATTAGAGAGTTGTGTCCAGACTAGTCAATGAGGAAACAATCAAGATATTTTGGTTATTTGCTGGTAGTATATGTGTTACTTTTTGGTCATATGATAGTTAGTTACTAACGTTGGCAAATGTATTTTTAGTATCCTAATCTTGAGATCATTGTAAAAGGATTGAGTGAACCAATGTTCTTCCATTCAAAAACTGATATATATCATGTCTCGACACTTGAGAACTTCAGCAAAATTTATGTTAGTTTCATTCATATTGTAGATGTATTTTTTGGAATAAATATAGGCATTTATTTTTGGTGCTATTGCTGATACTAACAAAAATTATAATGTCTTTACTTTCTCAACGATGCTTCCTAAAGATACAGACTTCTTGTTCCTTCTACCTAAAATTAACATTTATGAATATCAATTGTTGGGTGAAGTTGGGGATTATGGAAGCTTTTCGCCTTTGATGTTATGTTGAAGTAACATACATACGATTCAGTTTTGGATGATATTTGCAGTTTGGTGGTATTGTCCATTTTGAGTAAGTTTTAGAGTAAAGAAAATACTTAATATTTTTCAATCTTACTTGTTCAATCTTACTCCACCTGGAAGTCTAGAGCAGAAAAGAGTTCCTGATTGCAAGTCAGTGGTTTTGTAAGTTGTGAATTGATAATAAATGATAATCTCTGTCGTTAAAATAAATGGTTTCTAGTTTTGTGGTCATAACCTTTTGGAAGAATATCACTTCTTGGTTTGAAATGTGAAATTTGTAGTATTTTATGACCCTTCTTTAGGGTTTCCTAATTGATATGAGTTACAAGATTTGTTTACATTGTAGGGAGGTATACATCATTCTCTAGTACATGCATATCGTCTTTCATATTTATAAGATGCTTTGTAGCTACAATTAAATTAACATGTATTTTTTGTTTATAAATGTGATAAAAAGAGTTTTTCCTAACCAATGGTTTTATATTGTAGATATGTGCATGAAGTAATCTACATTATTGGCTTTGTGCAGCTCACGACTATCATCTCAGAAAAATTTTGGTACATTTATTTAGTGGTAAGATCCATTTCCTGAATTGGTTTGCTACCTGCATTAGCTGACTTATTTTATAGTGTTGTCAGGCTTTTGAGTTACTGATTAACAAAAGAGGCCAGCTTGTGGTTGCTGGCGTTTATATATATAAGTATGCAGTTTAAGATTTAGGATTCTAATGCAGTGGTTAATGTTAAGGAAATGCCAGCACTATCATAAGGAAAGGATCAACTTATATGTTTTTGCAGCTTATTCATTCAAAGAAAAATCACTAAATTAATGGATTGACTTGAAACTATGTTCTTCATCTACTTAATATGATGGCTCTTGAGGACTTGGATTCCCTAATGAACTATCTCATCTTACCACTAAATGAAGAATAATGCTAGGGATTATTAAAAAAATATCATGAAGATCATGAAAAAAGTTTCACCCTTAGATTACACATATAATAAAAACACCACACACTAAACAAATGATGAAAAATCTTCATGAAGCATTTCGCGATATTTTTTTCATGATCCCCAGTATTATTCCTAAATGAATTTGTTATTATTTGTGCTGCTGTTTTTGTTTTTATTGTTACTATTCAATATTATGTATTGTATGGCACTGCTTGTGTAAGGACCTTGCTATGCTTGCTTCTTGTGTTTCCATCATTTTTATTTGCTGCCATTGAAATTTTGAGAGGGTTTTTAATGAGTACATCTAACTGCAAGATGGTGATGAATAACTGCATCTAGAAAACCTGTTGGGACATTGTAAGGTGGATGATGGAGTTGCTTGACCTTTTTAATTAAAATTCACGTTCATTCAAAATTTGGCTAGAAAAAGGTTTAGGCTAGCACACAAGGTTTGATTTTGGAAGTTTGCCAAGCTTTTTGAATAATTCGTTTTATTCCGTAGCTCTTTGAAGGTCACAATCTCAAGAAGAGATTGGTTAGCATGTGATTACTAGTTGAGGTGGTCA
Source organism: Camellia sinensis (assembly GCF_004153795.1). NCBI lineage: Eukaryota > Viridiplantae > Streptophyta > Magnoliopsida > Ericales > Theaceae > Camellia > Camellia sinensis. The sequence goes on along the minus strand of NW_021025344.1, from coordinate 125,028 downwards.
TAGGTATAAAAGTGCATGATTAAGTTTGCGTCAGTATGAAATTAGAGAAAGGTTGCACTACTTTTAGTGAAACTGTCATGTGTGGTAAAAAGAATAAAAAAAAATTAGGATTTATTACATTGTTGGAATAATCATTTGACCAAATAAAGTAATGGAGAACATTATTATTGAATGTGTTTCCTTTTAAACAGATGTTGCTTGGACCTGTACAATGCTTAAGTTAATATTCTTTTGGAGTCTACACATGATATATTTGCAAGATTTTACATTGACTTGACATTTACAATGTAAATTGACCAGGCCGTTACTTATATAGTGAGGATTATTTAGTTCTGTATTGGTGAAAGAACCAAATATTGTTGAAGTGAATACCTAAACCAAATTGTCTTATGCTTTTGCTTTCCAGATACCAATGTTTGCAGCATACAAACTCCTTGGTTTTGTGAAAGGATTTATGTCACTTGGTTCCAAGGTATTTTTTCCACCAAATATATGTTATATCTTTGTAAGCAAATACAAAGCATCTGTAAGAGTTGGTGTGACAAGTAGTTCTCACTAGTATCAAAATAATGTTCAACAAAGACTTGGAGATGATGAAAAGTTGAGAAAAAAGAGAGAAAAGATAGAGAGGAAAGCTTCAAGACCCAAATTTTTACAGACAAGAAATTGATTGTGCACTTCTGAAATGATAGTCTAGCTCTTGGTTAGATCTTAATGTCTCTCTTGAGTATGACAGACGGCTCTGTTATCTCCAAGTAATGTGAAATCAAGTTCAGCTGTCCAGTTTTGGATGGGAAGAACTTTAATGTGATTGTCATTTTGGATGGGAGGAACTTTATGTTCTTGTCATGGATGCGTATTCTCGATATAATGTGTTTTCATTGTCATCTTTAAGTATTTTTATCGATGTACTTAATTTTCTTGAACTACATGAATCTTTTTTGGTTTATCCTAATGTCGTGTTTGATCTTAGAATTATGGAGAGAATTATTGATAGAAACAAAAAGGATTTGTTGAAAAATGATAACGTTTTTAATCTTTCCATCATTTTATACCAATTGATCATGTCTTGGAAACCTTGAAGCCAAACCATCCCATGCATGTTATGTTTTCAAAGATTTGAGTTTGTTCTTGATCAATTGACTTACTCTTGGGCCTTGATTTTGAGTAATGGTTTTGAATTCATGATGTTTTCCAAGCTTACACAAGTTTCCTTGAGTTTTTGGCCCAAGAGAGCTTGATTTGCAGCATTGAATTTGAGTTTTGAGCTTGGAAGTGCAATCTGGAAATTTCAGAACTCAGCCTCTTCGCTCGAGCGGTAGACCTTGCGCTCGAGCGACCACTCTGTATTTTGCATTCACGCTTGAGCGACCTAAAGTTGGCTTGACCAGAGTTATGCTTGAGCGGATACCTGAGTCTTATGTTCGAGCGACCGTCGAGCGAAAAATTCATGCAACCAATACTTTTGCAGGGTTTACAGACTGCTCGAGCGACCAAAGTTGTGCTCGAGCGACCACTCACATTTTTGGCCCTCCACTGAGCGAAGGAATTGGCGCTCGAGCAAGGCCCTTGTTTTCAGCATATTGATTAAGTGTTTTCAAGTACATTTTAGCATCCTCGTTTCATCTTAGGCATTCCTAGGCCATGGTTAAGACATAGTAATGAGGATAAGATGTAGAAACACACTAAGAACGAGACGAAATAAGTGAAGTACTATTCGAGCGTGTATTTCATTATGTATATCTGTTATGTTGTGCTGCATAGGTCATGCGTCGTATGCTATTTGATAAGTCTATTCTGTCTTTTTGCTTTTGGAGCCAACTATGAGTAATAACTTAGTAAAGTTATGTTTAACTTAATTTATTTTCTGTAAGACGAATTAAGATCCATTTTATGAAATGTTATATTTTGTATAATGAATGATTATCCAAGTTTTTGAAATATATTCGTGGCATCCTTAAAACAAGGCCCTTGCCCGAGGGTAATAATACCGTGGTTTCATAGCCCTCGCCTGGGGGTAACAACACCGTGGTTTACATATGTTATCTGTTCCCGGTACCGAAGGTTTCGTTATAGAATTGACAAGTATGACCCCTAATGCTCTGTATTTTATCTGTTAGCGTTATTGGATGTACCGCATATGATCAAGCATGAACTCTGATTTCTGTATATGATTCGAACAAGAATATGAATATGAACCTGTACCTGTTTTTGTTTTCTAAATTTGTTATAGGGCATCTTCATTTAACCCTTTACTCTGTTATTATTCACTAGGCTCCTGCTCACTATTTATGTTATGTATGTAAGTGACCAAACGCGTGACCACACTCAAAGTTGATGAGCTAGAGCTTGTATTTTGTTAGCTAGCCCTTGTGCCTCCTAGAGAGGTTCCCGTTGGTAGAAGTCAAGTTTTGTGACCCATGTGAAAGATGTTTCTGTTTTGTTTTGTCTATCTGTATAACGGGCTAAGTCCCCTTTTGGCAAAATCTGTAATGAATGTGACGTAAAACTTCTGTATATATGTAAATATATTTAACTTTTAAATTTCTATCCTATGTATCAGCTCAATGGACTATATATATTTTATCTATTTGCTTCAGCAGTCCCTAATTATATGTTATTCTGTTTAGAGGCCTTTGGTAATCCAAGGATTTATGACGCTAAATTTATAGGGGCGAGTTTGGGTCATGACAAAAAAGATTATTAAGAAGTTAGGTGAATAATGCTTTTAGGTTCACTTTCTAATTATTAGCATTTAGCTTATGAAAAGTTGTACCAAATAGGCCTTTAAAATTTTAAAGAACCTAATAAAGAGATGTTTGTCAATTAGTTTAAATAGTCAAAAAGTTTTAAAAAATTAATATAAAAAGTTAATCCATTCTTCTTCATTTTTTTACATCTCTTTTGATAAAAGTTGAAAAATTACTAAAAAAGTCAATTTTCAAACCAACCTTAAATTTGCAAAAAATTGTAAAATATACTTTCACACAGTACCATGTCTTTATGTTTTTATGGAGCACCCATTACTTCTATAATTGAGATAAAATAATGATATATGCATCAATTAGTGTACTAACTAGTGTACCAATTGATGATGTGACATAATTTAAGAGGCTTTTGATATTTGTAATGTGATTAATGAGTGGAGTTAATAATAATATCATAACTAGTGTTGATATACCAATTAGTATACTAATTGGTACATATAGCACCATCGATTTAGATAACTTCCCTTTATTTATTGTTTGGTTGATTTCTCATATATGTTGCAATATTTGAGGAATATCCAAATAGTTTCTCAAACGCCAGCTCATTGGGCTTCCGCCCACCCTGATCCTAAAATGTATTGGTTGGGCTTGCCGTAGGAGTAAGGCCCATGGCCAAAGTTATGGGCTTTTTCGGGCCTGACCCAACAAACGTTAGAATCTCTCCTTTGGTCAGGTTTAGAGTCTCTCTTTTTGGGCAATCAAGTTCTTAGTCGGGGTTTGGTTACTTTTATTGGCCAAATGTTTCAGCTACAAAACCTTTGTCATTATAATTATATATGGTAGATTTACGTGTAAATTCTAATAAGTTTATTGTTCAATAGGTTTTATGAAAATAAATAATATTTTTTTATCAAATACTATAAAAAAATGTTACTAATTGTTAATTTTCAACGACATTTTAAAAATTATTACAAAAAATATTATTAATTATAAATTTTAGTGGCAGTTTAAAAAAAAAGTCACAAAAAAGTCACTAATTTCAACTTTCAGCGACATTTTGAGAAATTCATCACAGAAAAATGTCACTAATTGTAAGTTTCAGAGACAACTTATAAAAATCATGACAAAAAAAGTTATTAATTGTCAACTTTTAGTGACGATTGATTTTTAGTGACATATGCAAAACAATTGTCACAAAAAGTTATTTTTAGTGACGATTTTACTAGAACTTAATAGAAATTAAATCTAACTATTAGAATCTATTGATAATTTACCCTTATATTTATATGTTCAACAATCAAAAATTAAGTTGCCAAATATCAATTTTTACTAGCAAATGATATTTTTGTAGTTGTATAAGAGTTTTGCTAATAACGGATCTGCGACCAAAGTGACAACTAAAAAATTTGTTGTAAAATGACTTTAACGATTAAAAATGAATTTTTTGCAACTAAATTTTTAATCAATGAGTTCGTGTAATGAGCCCATAGTAGACGCCTATATATACTCAACAATATATATATACATATATATATATATATTTTGGATAAATTACAAATAAAGTCATGAGATTTTCTTAAAATCTATTGTGATTTTGAAAATTACGCATACCCTTTTGTTAAAATTTGTCATTTAACGGTCATGATAGAAAAAAAAAACAAATTACCCCCTGAAAAAAGACATGATAGAAAAAAAAAAAGAAAAAAAAAGAGAAGAAATTACTGACTATCCTCTTATGCAATAATGAAATTACCAGAACTATTAAAATATATTGCTAACATCATTAAAAACTGTTAATTGACTTAATAATTGATTAATGAAAAGATTATTTATTATGAAAATAAAGATTTTAAAGGGCATGATATAATTTCTAGAACAACATATATATTTTAAGCAAGTCTTATAGGGTATATTTATAATTTATTCTTTTTATTTTTATTTTTATATATATACACACATATACATCTTTAATATAATATTAAGATTAAAATTGAGAAATTAAGAGAGTAGTAGACCAACTATGAAATTAGTAACTATGGGGCAACACATGTCTGACTAATGGAACCAGGGCTGAGATGACTTTCTCATCAAAACGACATTGTTTTGATGAGGAAGAAATTTTTTTTGGGTTTAAGCGCGTAGAGAGAGAGAGAGAGAGAGAGAGAGAGAGAGGGTTTGGGGCAAAAACTTGTACAAATAGAATGAGAGAGGTCTGAGTGCTCTTTTGGGAAACTGGTAAAAAGCGAGAACTATGAAATTAGTAACTATGGGGCAACACATGTCTGACTAATGGAACCAGGGCTGAGATGACTTTCTGAGGAAGAAAAAAAAATTGGGTTTAAGTAGAGAGAGAGAGAGAGAGAGAGTGACAAATATTCAAGATGGTGACAAATATTCAAAGTGAAGAATTTCATTTTTCATAATATTATCAAAAAAATAAGTTACCATGAGCTAATTTTTTGTTTGACAAAAAATATCATCCCAATGAAAATATTGACAAACTAATAAAAAAAAATTAGATATCTCTGAATCAACACAGAAAACATGGAAGAAATTATGTAAAAATTTCCAAATCAAAACCCTAATATTTACCCAAGAATAGATTTAAAAGAAATCATGTAAAAAGCCCCAAATCAAAACCCTAATTTATACCCAAGAATAGATTTGAAAGAAGTCATATAAAAAGCTCCAAATCAAAATAATATTAGTTTATTTGCTAGGAATATCTCAATCAATACATTCAACAAGCTTGTATTATCATTACCATTCATAAAAAAAAAAAAACCCTAAATTTTGAATTCAAAACCCTCATTTTTCAAGTTTGGAGGATGAATTTGTGTTTATTTCAAATCTGTTGAAGTTTCTTGAAGAGTAGCTTCGGTGGCGGCGGAGCGGCGGTGGGCGACGCAACTTCGTTGGCACCAGCAACAAGGCGTCAACGAGCGAGCTCAATCACGTTCTCTTCTCTCTCTCTCTCTCTCTCTCTCTCTCTCTCATTTTTCCTTATCTCTTTCTCTAGATCACTCTTAGTCGCGTTCGATCTTCTTGAATCCAAAATATTATTTATTTATTTATTTTTTGCCTTATCAAAACGATATTGTTTTGATTAGAGAGTCAGCCTTTGGTTCTATTAGGGGAACACGTGTCACACTCTGGAGGATCACTCTAAAGGATCTAAATGCGTGGTTTAGGGACACTATAAATAAGCCAAAAAGCAAAAAAATTATATAAGTTATCAAATCACTCTTTCTATTTTTTTTACACATCTTTTTGTAAAACGTTAAAAAGTAAAAAATAAACAAATAAATAAAACCCCAAACAATATTCCAAAAAATTAAGTTATATTTTTAATTTTTCATGGTTTAATATTCAATTTTAATTATTGTAATGTGCTTCAAAATTTTGTATTATAAATTTTTTGATTTTACTAATATATTTTGAATTTAATAAAATAAAGCCCAAATTAAAATAGGGAAATATCATGTTATCGGGTTTTAAAAAAATAATTACAAATCAATGAGATACCTTTATGAATATTAATAATTAAAATTATACACTATTTCATGAAATTTTTTTTTTTTTTGAATTTCACTGGGGTGTAATTTAGGGGTGAGCAATGAATATTCTGATCTGTCCAAATTGACCGAACCGAACCGAACCAAACCGATCTGTCGCATTTTGGATGGATGCGTGATAACGAGCGGACGGTTGCAGATTGATTTTTTTTTTCCCCCAATCCGTCTAGTTTTGGGCGGATAGTGAATTTGAAATTCTTTTAACCGCAACCGAACCGCCAAACAGCGAGTACCCTTAGTAATTATTAAGATTTTGTGTTTTTAATTTGTTTAGGTATACTATTTGTATTTTCAATTGAAAAAGAGTTTAGATATTCTGTTGTGTTTTTAATTTAGAAATCCTTTTATCAAATGACATGTGTTGATTTTGGTATTTTTGTGTAGAAAATATAAGGCTTAATTTTGTTAGTTTAAAAAAAAATCAAATTAACTAGTTCTTGAATAAAAAAAAGTAATGAACTAGTTTTGATAATGTATGGTTTTCTTATATGTATTTATTATTGGTATTTGACAATTTACTTGATAATCTTTTGGTTATGTTGAGTTGGATTGTTATAAAAAAAAAAAAAAATGTTGACAAGTTGTATTATGTTCAAAATTTATAAAAGTTTAAACTTTCGCATCCATTTGTTAATCCGCCAATCTGCTCAATCCGGCAGACAGGTGGCGAATTAAAATTTTTTTGACCGCAATTGAACTGTGAACACCCCTAGGGTGTGTTTGTTTGGATGGACTAGATAAGGGAAGACTGGAATCCACCAGATTGTTAGTCTTGTGATACATTGTCTCCGGATTATTTGGTTGGACTGAATTTGTATCTCATGTTTGTTTAGTCATGAGATTTAATGTCAGGAAATAATTATTTTGTTAGATGTGATATGAATCCTATGTTTGTTTCGGATATTATGGAGAAGGATAAATGCTCAAATGACTATTTTAATATTTTCAATTATTTACTAAGTAATAGGAATATTAAACATATCTTTAATATTTTAATTATTTTTAGCTAGATTAATAAAAAAATTATTTTATTTTATTTTTTACACAATTAACTAAATTTATTTTTTAAAATTCAATAAATTAAATAAATAAAATATCAATAAAAATAAA
>NW_021025344.1:71401-117033 GCF_004153795.1 Camellia sinensis | reverse complement strand
TTAGTAAAATTGATTTTTCCTTTTCCCCTTTTTTTTAAAAAAAAAAAAAAAAACCCTAAATTTTGAATTCAAAACCCTCATTTTTCAAGTTTGGAGGATGAATTTGTGTTTATTTCAAATCTGTTGAAGTTTCTTGAAGAGTAGCTTCGGTGGTGGCAGAGCGGCGGTGGGCGATGCAACTTTGTTGGCACCAGTAACAAGGCGTCAACGAGCGAGCTCAATCACGTTCTCTTCTCTCTCTCTCTCTCTCTCTCTCATTTTTCCATATCTCTTTCTCTAGATCACTCTTAGTCGCGTTCAATCTACTTGAATCCAAAATATTATTTATTTATTTATTTTTTGCCTTATCAAAACGATATTGTTTTGATTAGAGAGTCAGCCCTTGGTTCCATTAGGGGAACATGTGTCACACTCTGGAGGATCACTCTAAAGGATCTAAATGCGTGGTTTAGGGACACTATAAATAAGCCAAAAAGCAAAAAAGTTATATAAGTTATCAAATCACTCTCTTTATTTTTTTTACACATCTTTTTGTAAAACGTTAAAAAGTAAAAAATAAATAAATAAATAAATAAAACCCCAAACAATATTCCAAAAAATAAAGTTATATTTTTAATTTTTCATGATTTAATATTCAATTTTAATTATTGTAATGTGCTTCAAAATCTTGTATTATAAATTTTTTGATTTTACTAATATATTTTGAATTTAATAAAATAAAGCCCAAATTAAAATAGGGAAATATCATATTATCGGGTTTTAAAAAAATAATTACAAATCAATGAGATACCTTTATGAATATTAATAATTAAAATTATACACTATTTCATGAATTATTTTTTTTTTTGAATTTCACTGGGGTGTAATTTAGGGGTGAGCAATGAATATTCCGATCTGTCCAAATTGACCGAACCGAACCGAACCAAACCTATCTGTCGCATTTTGGATGGATGCGTGATGACGAGCGGACGGTTGCAGATTGATTTTTTTTTTCCTAATCCGTCTAGTTTTGGGCGGATGGTGAATTTGAAATTCCTTTGACCGCAACCGAACCGCCAAACTGCGAGTACCCTTAGTAATTATTAAGATTTTGTGTTTTTAATTTGTTTAGGAATACTATTTGTATTTTCAATTGAAAAAGAGTTTAGATATTCTGTTGTGTTTTTAATTTAGAAATCCTTTTATCAAATGACATGTGTTGATTTTGGTATTTTTGTGTAGAAAATATAAGACTTAATTTTGTTATTTTTAAAAAAAATCAAATTAACTAGTTCTTGAATAAAAAAAAGTAATGAACTAGTTTTGATAATGCATGGTTTTCTTATATGTATTTATTATTGGTATTTGACAATTTACTTGATAATCTTTTGGTTATGTTGAGTTGGATTGTTATTAAAAAAAAAAAATGTTGACAAGTTGTATTATGTTCAAAATTTATAAAAGTTTAAACTTTCGCATCCATTTGCTAATCCGCCAATCTGCTCAATCCGGCAGACAGGTGGCGAATTAAAATTTTTTTGACTGCAATCGAACCGCGAACACCCCTAGGGTGTGTTTGTTTGGACAGACTAGATAAGGGAAGACTGGAATCCACCAGATTGTTAGTCTTGTGATACATTGTCTCCGGATTATTTGGTTGGACTGAATTTGTATCTCATGTTTGTTTAGTCATGAGATTTAATGTCAGGAAATAACTATTTTGTTAGATGTGATATGAATCCTATGTTTGTTTGGGATATTATGGAGAATGATAAATGCTCAAATGACTATTTTACCATTTTCAATTATTTACTAAGTAATAGCAATATTAAACATATCTTTAATATTTTAATTATTTTTAGCTAGATTAATAAAAAAATTATTTTATTTTATTTTTTACACAATTAACTAAATTTATTTTTTTTAATTCAATAAATTAAATAAATAAAATATCAATAAAAATAAATGTTATTTTTTAATTAAAATTTTAAATAAATTTATTTTAAAAAATAATAATAATTAAATAATAAAATCAAATAAAACATCTATTAAAATTTAAATAATGAAATTAAATAAAAATATAAACAAAATTTTAAAATAAAATATCTATAAAAAATTATTTTAAAAAATTAAATAAATAAAACATCAATAAAAAGTTAAATAAAATTAACATTTAAATAATGAAATTAAATAAAATATAAACAAAATTTTAAAATAAAACATCAATAAAATATCTATAAAAAAATTAAATAAATAAAACATCAATAAAAATTAAATAAAATTATTTTACTTTTAAATTGAGACATTTAAATTTTATTAAATTTTACTAAATATAATACATAATTAAATAGTAGAGAATCAAAATGATGATTTCACTTCCTAATCCTATATCCCCCTTATCCCTCATTAATGTCCCACCCCCCATAGGACACAATAGTCTAACAGATTTGGAACTAAAAGTCCGGTACAAAAATTTTGAACCAAATAATAGACTATTAATTCAAATAAACTATTAATCCAACCGCATAACTTAATCTCTCAAAACAAACTCCACCATGATGTAATTACCTCAATAAAATTCATATTAAGCCCATACGGGCCACTTCGATCCAAAATCATAACTTCATATTTTTAAGTCCGTAAATAGGGTCTGGGTTTTATCACATAACAGACCCGGACCGACCCATTAACCGTGCCTAGTCCTGAAATTTTGTGGCCGGCTCATGCCTTAGTGAGCGAACTACGGCCACAATTTTTTTTAAGATATAAAATTTTATCTTTGACAGTTGAGTTAATTACTCATAGGTCCAATTTTATCTCACAAGTATTTATATATATCCCATTAAAAGTCCTATCGATTCATCTTTGAAAGTTGATTCTATTAGAATCGTCGCTAAAAATAATTTTTAGTGACTATTTTATGAATCTATTGCTAAAATCTAACAATTAATGATATTTTTCTATGACAATTTTCTAAATATATTGCTAAAAATGATAATTGATGATGTTTCTCTATAACAATTTTTTAAATATGTCGCTAAAAATTAACAATTAATGAAGTTATTCTTTGATGAATTTTTTAAACAGTCGCTAAAAAATAACAATTAGTAACATTTTTTTATTTATTTACGAAAACGCTGCTAAAATGGATTTTGTTGTTAAAAGGTGAACATAATTTTTTAATGCACCAAATAGTCTAGAGGACTTATTGGTACACATAGGATTTTTCAGTTAGTTCCCTTGCTATTTTTTAAAGGGTAAATTACCAATAGATCCTAATAGTTGAAATAAATTCTCATCAAATCTTATTAAAAATATATTCTAATAAAATTGTCGCTAAAAATAATTTTGTGATGATTTTTTACATATATTGTTAAAAATTTGACAATTAGTGACTTTTTTTGTCATAATTTTTACAAATTGTCGTTAAAACTTACAATTAGTAACGTTTTTCTAGGATGAATTTTTCAAATTATCGCTAAAAGTTAAAAATTATTGACATTGTTTTAGGATGATTTTTTAAAACTGTCGCTAAAACTCATAATTTGTGAGACATTTTTGTGACAAAATTTTCAAATCATCGCTAAAAATTAACAATTAGTGATATTTTTTAATAAGATAAAAATATCCTTAATTATCATAGAACTTATTGGATAATAAGCATCTCCAACGGTAGTAGGCATTTTACCTATCTAAATATTACTATAAAGTATATATTTTATTTTGCCAATCAACTGTTTTATGTTTTTACTCCAACCATGCTATTTATTTTAGCTATTAATCCAAATACTATTAATTTTATAGAATACCACGTCAACAACAAAGATGGAGGGAAATGATCCTAATGATTGAATACATTTTGCCTAGCGTTGAAGGCTAGCTACATGTAGCTAGTGAATATGAGTTGAGGTAAAATGCCTAATCATATGCCTAGTGCGTTGGAATTGAAAAAAGTGAATCACACTAGGCATTTTAACTAACAAGTATTATATACCTAGTGCATTGGAGATGCTCTTACATGTAAATCCCCATTTTAAAAAAAAATCTTATAAAAATCATTTTTGTTCGAAGAATCTACAAACTAAAAAAACTAATTTATCAGTTTTATTATTATTTTTTAAAATTTTTTTTGAATTATTTTAATCTTTAGTGAATTTTTTTTAAATTTTTTAAAAAAGTTTTTAGTTTTTAGATTCAACTTGATAAGACGAACCAAAAAATTATATATATTTTTCCAAATATTTCAAAAAAGGTTCAGAAAAGACATAAATAAGCAAAAAATAGTGGATTTTTTTTTTTTTTTTGGTTTATTGACTTTTTCAATTTTTTTTTTTTGGAAATTTTCAAAACAAATGTATTTTTTGGATTTGTTTTGAAAAGATGGATTGAAAATGTAAAATTTTTTAATATAATTTCAAAAAAAAAAAAATCACTAAAAATTTAAAAAAATAAAAAAAAAACTTTTTTTAGATGTGGTTAAACCCACTAACCCTCAAATAAAAACTTATTGTTCATGGGTAATTAATAATAAAGGCCGAATAAAAAAATTATTGTGCAAAGATCCTACATGAAGAAGCAGATTCCCCCGAAAAAAAATAAAAAAAAAAAATAAAAAAAAAAAATCTAAAGGCCTAACAAAATAAAAACTTAATTTGGTTTAAAAAGTTTTTAGTTTTTAGATTCAACTTGATAAGACGAACCAAAAAATTATATATATATTTCAAAATATTTCAAAAAAAGTTCAGAAAAGACATAAATAAGCAAAAAATAGTGGATTTTTTTTTTTTGGTTTATTGACTTTTTCAATTTTTTTTTTTTGGAATTTTTCAAAACAAATGTATTTTTTGGATTTGTTTTGAAAAGATGGATTGAAAATGTAAATTTTTTTAATATAATTTCAAAAAAAAAAAAATCACTAAAAATTTAAAAAAATAAAAAAAAAACTTTTTTTAGATGTGGTTAAACCCACTAACCCTCAAATAAAAACTTATTGTTCATGGGTAATTAATAATAAAGGCCGAATAAAAAAATTATTGTGCAAAGATCCTACATGAAGAAGCAGATTCCCCCGAAAAAAAAAATAATAATAAAAAAATCTAAAGGCCTAACAAAGTAAAAACTTAATTGTGTGATAATCCTCCAAGAATAATGACAGTAAAGTTCAAAATCCCAAGCAATCAAAGACAAAATTGATAACAAATATTCTTCTTTCAAATTAAACACAATTCAAAACAATCACTATACTGAAATAACAACTTAGTGCTCACAAACATCATAAAAAGCCTACTAATTTCTTGTAATCTTTCTGATAAAAAACTAAATAAATAAATAATTGTTGAAAAACTCTAATAACATTCAATGGCTCACCACAGGCACAAACAACAAATCGTGGATCATTGTAAATATTACACATTCGAAATACTATTTAAAAACATTAAGAGATTAAGTTTCTTATGATTATTCCGTAAATATAGAAAAAGTTTTGTATATCAATAGAGTATCAAGTGACACTGCCCTTCCATCAATCACAAATATATATGCCCTTAGTGTTCCCTAAACACTCAACAATAATGGAAAGTACAATATGGATATGCCATATCCATGTACAAAATTCACTCGATTTTACCGTGTAAAACTTATTCTCAAACATTAATATATGATTCAAATTCAATCTATATATAAGATTCATAATACATTAATTGAATCTTAACCCTAATAATGATTTACTTTTAAAAGGAGCCCCATTCCCAGTAAATTAAAAGACCAACAAACCATCAAAAAATAAAATAAAAAATTCCCAACAAGCCATAATCAATAAAATTCATTTTGTATTTGTATAATGTTCCATACATGTAGCCCATATGCAAATTGGTAGTATATATATATATATATATGGAAAAGTATACCAAAAAAAAAAAAACACAAAAAAATACAGGGAAAGATGTTTCTTAATTGGAATTGTCATAATTTATAAAAGCTTAGTAATATCTCAATTACAGTGTTGTATTCTTTTGCAGTTTTGAATCTGAATGAAACAACAGTCTAACAAATAAAAACATTCATAAAAATTTATGAAAAACTGCACAAGACTATGATTCTATGAAGCTCCCAAGAAATATCAATTCTTTTTCTCAAACCAAAACACCATCATTTGGCTTACTGTAAACATATCCACTATCTTGACAATTCCAGTGATGGAGGCAAGCAAGAGAAAGACATGATCCAGCGAAGACAAGACTTGCCGCCATGAGAAAAAACCTCTGCTCCATCATCATCTCTTTCAACAAAGAAAGCCTGCTCAACTCTACATTTGAATCCTTTCCAGTTCTGCTCTCATTCTCATTCTCATTCTCATTCTTTGTGACCTACTGTCGTACCATGGATATAGAAGGGTCTGGAATGCAGGATCAATGAAGTCCTCTACCCCATGAACGATCACATGTCCATCGTTGTAGATATCCCAATCTGTGACCTTGACTCCATTAATGGAAGTGCAATCACTATGATGGCGTGTTGTAGTAACCACAAGTGGGTGATGGGAAAGGAGAGTATCGACCTTGGATTCGTATGGAAGAGACAACTGAAGAGCCTTCGTATCAAGCTTTAACAGTGCAACATGGTACTGCAGGAGAGTGAATGGTGGCTAAGGGTACTTGGAAGACAAGAAAGCATTATCAAGTGGGCAAAATATGGTGATTATAGTATTGTGGGTTACTTCGAAAGGTATCAATGTAGGGAGGGTTTGTTCGAGAATTAAGGACATGGCTATGTAACCTTTGTTGGCTAGGGCACTTGAGATCATCCCAACATTCAACCCATGATCATGATGGTTTGTTTTCGCAGCTGTTGAAATAATGGGCTGTGAAAGGATTGAAAGAAAAACAAGAAGAAGAAAGGCGAGCGAAAGCTTGGAGGCCATGAAGGAAAAACAGCAGATTGACGAGGAAAAGTAGAAGAAGAGTAGAGAAAGGTGTAAAGCCTGAGCTAAAAGCGATTTATGTATTGTAGAATGCAATATCCATATAGATTGTTAACCCAAACTAGGACTTTTATATAAGTACATTGAAACCTTGTCCCATTGGGATTAGAAAACCTAGTTGATCAGATTTTTCAAAAACAATCACACGTTTAGGAACCTACCAACCACTGTCCAATAGATTTTTTTTTTAATTTTTTAAAAAAAACTTTAATAAATGGAAGTGTTTTTATTAATGTGAACTTACTATCTTTATGTCTCACAAAAAACATTCTTTTATTTTATTTCTTTATTTTTAAAAGGATCCTAATTTGTTAGCTCAATTTTTAGGTCCTTTGGGGCATAAGTTTGCACTACATCAATCCATTTTAAATCCATAAAGCAAAACCCAATGCAAATAGCATTAGAGATCTATGTAAGTGTGTATATATATAGAAAAGTATAAAGGTTTAGTCAAGTTATAGATTTGCAGTAACAGCGGTAGTTATAGCTTTATGTCTTTTATTCTTTCATTCCTATGATGGCTTCCAAGCTCACTATCACCTTTGTAATTCTTCTTTTTCTTCTTTTTCACTCAATTCTCTCAAGCTTTCCAGTTACAAGTGCAGCCGAAGAAAAAGGCCTTTATGGCTTCGAAGTTTCCAAGATTTCAAGTTCTCTCTCCAACAAGCGTTACATAACAATGTCGATGATATGAGTGCAAACTCTCTCAACTTTGATTCCTTTTGACCTAATCAATAAAGACAACATCACTCTTACCATATTCTGCCCTACTGACAATGCTTTCTTCTCTCTCAAGTACCCACAACCTCCATTCACTCTCCTTGAATATCACATCGTTCCCACAAAGCTCAATAGGGAGGCTCTCGAATCATTTCATCTATTCGAGTCCGAGCTCAATACCCTTCTTGCATTGGGACCCCGGTGTCCCAATCTAAGTTTGAAGTAGAAAAGTTTGATAGAAGCAACAACTTTGGCATGTAGAGATGTGAAGTTAAAGATAAGCTTGTCCAGGTGAACCTGCACTTCACTCTGGGAGACAAACCAAATGACTTGGACGAGATAGAATGGGAGAAAGTTAATCTCCTGGCCTGCAGTTCCATCAGACTTTGCCTTGCAAAAGAAGAAAAGTATGCATTCACAGAATATGATACTGCAAAGGAGCTTTAGAAGGCGTTGGAAGACAAGTTCATGACAAAGAGCATTGAGAACTAGCTCTACTTGAAGAAGAGATTGTTTCGTTTTAATTACAAGAAAGGTATTTCGATGAATGAACACCTAAACAATTTCAACAAAATTCTTGTTGATTTGAAAAACCTAGATGTTCAAATCGATAATGAAGATAAAGTATTGTTATTGTTGAATTCCTTGCCTGACACATATGATCATCTCACTACCATTTTACTGTATGGTAAATAAAAGATCAAGTTTTTTGATGTTTCAAATACCTTGGTAAATAATGAGTTCAGAAGCAAAGATAAGTTTGCAAACAGGGACTCAGCATTAGAGGCATTGACAGTCAGAGGTAGGACAAATAATAGAAGATATACAGGGTGGGGAAAGTCTCGCTCAAAATCCAAAGGGAGATCATCAGACAAAAGACGTCTTGCAAAAGACGAGTGTGCTGCATGTCGCCAGAAGGGGCATTGGGAAAAAGATTGTCCTAATAAAGACAAGAAAGATAGAAATGTGAACGTTGCACGAGATGGAGATAAATGGTGAAGGATCAGCCTTCACAGTTTCATCACTTGGCCATTCTGATGAATGGATTCTAGATTCCGGATGTTCCTACCACATGTGTCCTAACAAGCAGTAGTTCTCGAGCTTACGAGAGTTCGATGGAGTCGTTGTGCTGATGGGCAACGACCAAGCTTGCTGAACAAAAAGGATTGGAACAATTCGGTTAAAGATACGAGATGAAACAGTCATAATTCTTGAAGATGTTCGGTATGTACCGGATTTGACAAAGAATCTCATCTTAGTGAGAGTTTTAGACTCCAAAGGTTACAGAGTAACTGTTGAATGTGGAGTTCTCAAAGTGGTACGAGGAGCATTTGTTGCAATGAAGGGTATTCGAAAGGGAAAATTATATTTCCTAGGCGGCTCTATAGTCACAGGGAGAGTGGTTGTCACCACTGGCTCAGAGGATGATGTATCAGACACTTTTAGACTTTGGCACATGTGCCTAGGGCATGTCGGTGAGAAAGCTTTATAAGGGTTGGTAAAGCAAGGCCTGTTGAAAGGCGCCAAAACAAGGAAGCTAGAGTTCTGCGAGCATTGTGTACTGGGAAAGCAAACAAGAATCAAGTTTGGTATTTCCATTTATGGTACCAAAGAGATTCTGGACTACATTCACAATCATTTTCTTCTACATAAGAAAGATGTCTAATACTTCATTTTTATGCTTCTTTGGAAGGTAAACACTACTTTGTGTCGTTCATTGATGATTTCTCAACAAGAGTATGGGTTTACACAATGAAGCATAAAAATGAAGTATTAGACATCTTTCTTATGTAGAAGAAAATGATTGAGACCCAGACATGCAGAAAGATCAAGAAGCTTAGATTTGACAATGGCGGTGAATACACATCTGATCCCTTTTTTGAGGTTTGTAGAATGAAGGGATAGTGAGACATTTCACAGTTGGCGGAACGCCACAACAAAATAGAGTTACAGAATGCATGAACCGTACTTTGGTGGAAAAAGTCCGGTGTATGTTGTCACATTTAGGATTGAGCAAGGCTTTTTGGGGTGAGGCGTTGAACTATGCTTGTCATCTTGTCAACAGATTACCTACTACAACACTAGATGGCAAGCCTCCCATATAGGTATGGTCAAGAGCGCTAGTTACTGATTATGATTAGCTACATATCTTCAGATGTCCAGCTTATTTTCATGTTACAGAATCTGGTGCCCTGAATCAGAGAAAGTTGTCACTAGAA
Organism: Camellia sinensis; assembly: GCF_004153795.1. Lineage (NCBI taxonomy): Eukaryota > Viridiplantae > Streptophyta > Magnoliopsida > Ericales > Theaceae > Camellia > Camellia sinensis. Next base: position 107,136 of record NW_021025344.1, on the reverse strand, counting down.
GAGACGTTACCATTGATAAGTCTACAATGTTGAAGCAGCCAAATCCTCAAGAGATTGAGGAAGTATTGAAGAAGTCAGTGCAGGTGGAGTTTGAGACTCCATCAAAGACTATTCAGATAGTCAACAATCCTGAAGAGAGTTCAGATGATAATAAAGATCTAGTTCAAGAGGCCCCACAACAATAAAAACCTATTGCAACCAGAAAAGGAAAAAGGGCTACTAAGCAACCTGGTTGGATGACTGATATGGTGGCCTTTGTAGTTCCAATCATTGAAGATAAAGTTTCGTGCACTTTCAGAGAAGCCGTGCAGAATGCATAAAGTGTCAATTAAAGGAGGCTACGGATGAAGAGATTGGGTCACTTCACAAGAACCAGACTTGAGAGTTGGTGTAACTTCTAAAAGGTAAGAAAACAATTGAGTATAAGTGGGTTTACACCAAGAAGGGAGGCATCCTAGGCAGAGACAACATCAGATTCAAAGCTAGATTGGTAGCTAAAGCCTATGCCCAGAACGAAGAATAGACTACGATGAGTTATTCTCACCTGTTGTGAAGCATACGTCTATTCGTATCTTGCTAGCTTTGGTTGCACAATTTGATCTCGAGCTCGCCCAACTTGATGTCAAAACTGCCTTCTTACATGGAGATCTTGAATAGGAGATATACATGTCCCAACCAAATGGTTTCAAAGTTGCTAGAAAAGAGAATTAGGCCTGGAAGCTAAACAAATCGTTGTATGGGTTGAAGCAATCCCTGAGATAGTGGTATAAGTGATTTGATAGTTCATGACAGAAAAGAAATACATAAGAGGCCAGTATGATCATTGTGTATATTTTCGTAAGCTTTTCGATGGTTCTTTTATCTATTTGCTCTTATATGTAGATGATATGTTGATTACATCTAAGAGCAAGATGCAGATTTATAAACTCAAGACACAGTTGGCAGGAGAGTTCGAAATGAAGGATCTTGGCGAAGCAAAGAAAATTATTGGCATGGAGACAGGAAGAAGAGCACAGTTTGTCTGACTTAAACCCAATATTTGAAAAAGGTGTTAGATAGATTTGGCATAAATGGGAAAGCAAAAGCTGTGAGTACACTGTTGGACCCTTATTTCAAGCTTAGTGCTTCAATGTCTCCATGCATAGAAGAAGAATGGAAGCGTATGGCACGCATTTGACACAGGTTCCATATGCAAATGCAGTCAGTGCATTAATGTATTCTATGGTTTGTACAAAGCCAAACATCTCACATGCTATGAGTATGGTAAGCAAGTATATGCATGATCTAGGGAAAGGTCACTAGCAGGCAGTGAAATGGATCCTAAGGTACAAACATGGCATGGTTAATCTGGGATTGAAGTTCAAGAGAGATAGCCGACTTGGACAGAATTTGGTTGGATATGTGGACTTAGATTATGCTGGTGACTTGGACCAACGCCGGTCAACAACAGGGTATTTATTTACGCTTGCTAAAGGGCCGGTGAGTTGCAGGTCAACGCTTCAGTCAACGGTGGCTTTGTCTACTACAGAGGCAGAGTACATGGCAGTGACAGAAGCCTTTAAGGAACCTATTTGGCTACATGGGTTAATTGAGGACTTGGGTATTGCTCAGAAGCACGTTGAGGTGTACTGCGACAGTCAAAGTGCCATTTGTTTGGCAAGGAACCAGGTTCATCATTCTCACACCAAGCACATTGATGTCCGTTTCCATTTTATCCATGAAATTATGAATGAAGGAGATATTCTTCTTCAAAAGATTAGTATTGCAAATAATCCGGCCGACATGCTCGCAAAAGTGGTTTCTGGGATCAAGTTCCAACAATTTTTGGACTTGGTCAACATCTCTTGAAACTGAGCACCTTCGGGTGCATAGCAGTGTTGATTGATCACTATGTTGGATGGAGAATCCTCACCAAGGTGGAGATTTGTTGAAGATTTGGCTCTGATTCACTTTTTCAACGATAGTTGGGTATTGCTCAGAAGCACGTTGAGGTGTACTGCGACAGTCAAAGTGCCATTTGTTTGGCAAAGAACCAGGTTCATCATTCTCACACCAAGCACATTGATGTCCGTTTCCATTTTATCCATGAAATTATGAATGAAGGGGATATTCTTCTTCAAAAGATTAGTATTGCAAATAATCCGGCCGACATGCTCGCAAAAGTGGTTTCTGGGATCAAGTTCCAACAATTTTTGGACTTGGTCAACATCTCTTGAAACTGAGCACCTTCGGGTGCATAGCAGTGTTGATTGATCACTATGTTGGATGGAGAATCCTCACCAAGGTGGAGATTTGTTGAAGATTTGGCTCTGATTCACTTTTTCAACGATAGTTGTTGATTGAAGATGAATGAAAAAGCTGAAGATTTGGGCTAGAGATTCAGCGAGCTACTCATGGTAGGGTGGCTAATCTTGTTGGTGGCTTCCATAAATGTTGTTGGTGGCTTATTAAAGACTTTGGCTCTCCCATTGCATCTATAAAAGGGTAGTGAATGAGAGGAGTTTGGTGTGGTAAAATCACAGAGTGTAACTAAAGTATAAGCAACTGAGTGAGTGTGAATTGAATGAGAGTAATGTCTCCTCTTTCATTGTTGTAATTTTGTATTTCTCTTCGTATAGTGAAATTCGCTGCCCGTGGTCGTAGGTGATTTGCCGAACCACGTAAATCTTTGTGTGTTCTTGCTTGTGTGCTTGTGTGTAATTGTTTTTTGCCTCTTAGGCACATCACACTTGAGATCATCCCAACATTCAACCCATGATCATGATGGTTTGTTTCTTGTGTAGCTGTTGAAATAGTGGGTTGTGAAAGGATTGAAAGAAAAACAAAAAAGAATAATGGTGAGTGAAAGCTTGGAGGCCATGAAGGAAAAACAACAGATTGATGAGGAAAAGTTGAATAAAAATAGAGAATTGAAGCAATAAAGGCTGGGCTGAGAGAGATTTCTTTATTGTAGAATGTAATATCTATATAGATTGAGATTATTAACTAGGATTTATATATAGGAATATTGAAACCTTATCCAATTGGAATTAGAAAACCTAGTTGATGAGGTTTCCAAAAACAATTGCATGTTTAGGAACTTACCCAACTATTGTCCAATAGATTAAAAAAAAACAAACTTTAATTACAAATTTGATCTTTAAATGACTCAAAATGAAGCAAGCACCCATTGGTCGGTAACAGACACCTTTGTGTTTTCTTCTACATTTAGAGCAAGTAGGTGCAGTACCACTACTTTGACTTGAACTACTCGAAGATCTTGTATTTTGCTTTTTGTTCATTGAGAATGACCGGCCCTTCTTGAAATTAAACCCAGATTTTTTACCTCTCCAATCATTTGTCAGAGCTTTGGCTTGTTTCATGGCTGCTAAATTAGCTTCTGACATCAAGGCTCAATCTAGCATATCCACATACTTGGTTAGTTTTTATACACCAACCCGATCAAATACATTTAGATTAAGGCCTCCTTCAAATTTCTTAGCCTTTTTGTAGTCTGTGTTTACCATATGTGGAGCAAATCGAGCTAACTCAGTAGATTTGGCTTCATACTCGGTGACAGACATGTTGCCTTGCTTCAACTGTTCCAATTTCGACACCTTGCGATCTCAGAAGCACTAAGCGAAATATTTCTCATTAAATATTTCCTTCAATTGATTCCATGTCATAGCCCCATTAATATCCCGTATTAACATCCCCCAATGCCTTGCTTCTTCTTTCAAAGTATAGGTGGCCAGCAAAACCTTCTGAGTCTCGGAACATGGGAACATTTCAAATAATTTCTTTGTCTCAAGCATCCAAGTTTCAGCCTTCAGTGGTTCAATGCCACCTAGAAAAGTCGATGGCTTCATCTTGTTGAATTTCTAAGCCAAATTGGTAATATCATTGTTCACTGGCTCAACTTGTACCAAAGAAGGTGGAAGAGGTAATGATTGTTGTTTTTCTTGTTGTCTCATGGACTCAGTTAAAGCTTCTAGCATTCGTTCCATCGGAAAATTCGGTTATATCATCACTTCTTGTTCTTTCCATTTACTATAGGTAAATAGAACAATAATAAACATAGGCAAATAGTCCTTACATCACAGTGTTTAGTTTCATTTCATTTCATTTCATATTGTTTTAGATATGTCATATAATTACACACACACACACACACACTGATGTAATGTCCCTAATTCTTTTTTAGGACATCATATACCTCATATGGACTCGTGTGTGCAGTATAACTCGTGCTCGGATAACACTCAGTTATGACCCAAACCCGCCCCTATAGGTTTAGCGTCGTAACTGTTAAATAATCCTAAGATTACTAAAGGCCTCTGAGACAAATTAGCAAAATAAGGGGGCTAGCGGAAGGAAATATCAAAATACAATGTCCATAGAGTTGTGCAAATTTATATGAGATAGAAATTGTAAAACTTTATTTACATATATTATCTTATCATTCTTACGTCACCCATAACAGATAAAATAAAAAGGAACTTAGCCCTATTACAGATAAACAAAAAACTTGTCCAAAAGACACAAGAAATTAAAAACTTAAGACTTGATTACAAAAGATTTTCAAAACCTCTTCGAAAGGCGCACATGTGTAGCTGGTTTTTCATGCTCCTCGGAGGGGTTTAGTCTCCTCGGATACGATAGCCCTACAGTTCAAATTCTCGTGGTCCTGAATCTGATTTCACAAGTGCAATGTGAAACAGAAAAAAGCACAAATGAGAGTCCAAATCTGACAAATCTTTAGAAAATTTATTTACAATCGGAAATGCCAAAAATGGACTGCATTGTCAGATTTCAGAGTTGCCACTTAAATATTTTTGAGAAATTTAGGAAACCCGTGACTCGTGTCAAAGGCCACTTGTATGTCATAACCAAAGTGTCTAGGCTCGAGAACTTCGGTATGAGAGGGGAAGGTCATGAATTGAGCACCCCTCTCACCCGATCAAAGATCAACCTCTACTAATCATGATGTGATTTTTATGTACATTATATACTCTTGTTCTAATTATTAATATGCTAACTTTCTATGTAAGGCACACAAATATAGACTATTTCACCCAATTTGGAATACTTTGATTTCATGTTTATTTGAAAAGAGTTTCGAATATGTGCCACTTGAAAAAGTAAGCTCATATGTACATTAATCAAAATCATCCCAACTTAAGCGAAATAGCCTTCATCTACCACTATTCAAAGAGGTGCACTTAGCTTGATGGTAGTATGTTTGATATGGCAATACAAACATACATGCAATATGCTAAAGTAAGAAATACTCACATAGTACTCAACCGAGGCAAACCAAAAAGAAGAAAATAGTTAGAAAAATGCATGCTCTAATAAGCAAGTGACTAATGCAACATATACAAAATGCAACTACTAGTTTCGATTTATTTTAATATGTCATATGGATCAACTCAAAGCATGCGACGACACATGTATTCAAGTAAGTAGGAAATGATAACAATGTTAGAATGATAAACCGAATCCAATGTATGCAAAAATGGATATTAAGCATGGCAATGATATGAAACGAAAAATATGATGCTATCACGATAAGCATATAAATAAAAGGAAGAAATAAATGGGGTTTGGAAGGCATACAAAATATTACAAGTGTTACAAATTTTCCCTCGCACAAGAGGGTCCGAATGAATGTCCTAATTAAACTAATTATTACAATACCAAATGAATTAACTAAATTAAATAGCTATTACACATTCGGATGAAGCCAACTAATTAATTACAACACTAATATTAAAGCACTAATTTAATAGAACGAGAGGCGAGGAGCCACACGCGCACAACGGAAAACATCCTCCCAGAATTCTCTTTGTTTGTTGCCAGAATCTGCTCTGTTTGCAGTTAGAAAATTATTTTGTTTTGGCCTCAGATTCTGCTTTGTTCTGCTGTAAAAATGCCACTGTCTGTACAAAATATGTGGTCGACCGGCCTTGAAAAGTGGTCGGCCGTTCAAAATGGTGGCCGCCAACCATTATTTTCTTGGAATTACCCTGCTGCAACAAAGCTGAAGCACAGCAAAAATAAAGTATTTTCAGGAGATGATTATCCTCTCTGCCATTCCCTATCATAAAGATGATCAAGGGAGGAGTAGATTCGTTTCTCAAATCATCAATTGTCGCAAATTTGTTACGTGATGATCTTAGAAATGATGGGACAAGAGTTCAATAAATTAAACAAAAGATAGACAATATCTTCTCCCTATCATGGAGTTATCTCAAGGGAAGGGGTAGACATTGCTTCATAAACCATTAAACACCAATAGAAAGTATGTTATGATTCAAGACGCAATAGGTTTAATATAACGTCCGATTGAACCTAACCAAATTTTATTACCTTTTTTTTACCTCATTTATTAGCCCTTTTTATATTACCTTTCTGTTTCTTATATTTTCTTCATTTTTGTCCAAAAGTGTAGATTTCGTTCACTAAGTCCAAAAGCAATAAAGATAGCAAGCACGACTTATCCTAAGAAATGAACTTTTCAATCCCTTTTCTATGGAGGAAATTACAAAGAAAGAATCAAATTCATTTACAAACGATAATGAATTCTAAGTCAAATCCAAAATGAGTGATAATGACTAGTCAAACTCAAAATGAGCAATAATAACTCTAAATCCAAACTCGATAATAAGTTATAATAACACTTTTCTTTGTGATTTCCAACGGTCTAACTAGAAAGTTAGTCCCTTAGAAGTAATTCACCAGCAATAAAGAGAAGTATCAAACGAAAGATCATGCTTAGCATAAGAGAGATGTAATGCCCTAGTAATGAACCTTCAAAGAGATCAAACCATTTAGCATGAAGGGTCTCTTTCTTATGCTTTGAATGATAATCTTTTGTTTGATTCAACTCTTTAATCAAAAGCAACAAAGAATGGAGGGAGGTTGCAGAGTGCTACGGAAAAGTGGGTGATTATAATGATGTAAATATGTATGAAAGCTATAAAAAAGAAGCAAGAAAGGACTATTAACTTAAATGGATTGAAAGCTATATATATGAGGACTTAGAACAACACATCTGTACTATTTAAAGGATAATTAAACATACTAAAAAGCTTTGAAACAACACTAAAACAGTGCTGAAAATCAAGTTTTTGAGGTGGAAAAAGTGAGCAAAAATAGACTAAAGCTAAGGGGTTTTAACCAGCAAACAAGCCAAAGGAAGGATGGCCAACCCCTTCTCTTTTTTGTGACTTAAATTCACATATTTCAGGCCTTAAAATACTCTGACAATAGTAAGTAAACACCAAGAAAAGAGAAAGAAAACATGGTACAAAAGCTCAAAGTATACCTCTTAAAAGAGAGAATGTTTTTCTAGTTCACAAACCACAAGTTAAACACTCTCAAGAGTTGAAATTGTGCTCAAGAATCTCAGTAAAAGACCTCAAGTTTTGGCTAAGAAAGTGTATGTATGGTGTATGTATATTGCAAGAGAAAAGGAAAGAATGTTTGACAAGTTTTGGCCCTTGGAAAAATTTTCTAACCGCAAATCATGAGGGAGGTCATGTATTTATAGAAAAACGCATTCTCACGTCAAAAATATCTGAAATGACACAACTGGTGCAAGGTATGGACATGGGGACAGCTGGTAACTGTCAAAATATCTATTGCGCTAAACATGGCCGGCCGGCCATGGAAAGGGACGGTCGGCCAACGAAAAATGGCCTGCCGGCCACTTATTGGCCAGCAGGTCTCTGAGTGGTTAGGTTAGAAAAAAATAGGTTTTGGTTCAAAATGAGTGGAAAGTTTAGGTTTTAAAGCTTGAAATCGAAGCTTTTTACTGAAAAAATTGAACGATTTGTACATTGTAGTATTTCATCATCGAGTACTCGGAAAAAAGTGCCCAAGTCTTAAGGGCGGTCAAAATGGGGTGTTTACAACAGGTTGGATGATAGAACAGATCCAGACTGGAAGTCTTTAGCCTAGTCACCCGCCTAATCACCTACATACATAATATAAATAATGAGCTGGAGCCTAGTGAATAACAATAGAGTAAAGGTTTTATGAATGATGTCCATAACAGATTCATAAATCAGAATTCATATCAGAAACAAATTCATATACTTATTCAGATTTGTAAACAATCATGCGTGGTACATTCATTAGCTCTAACAGATTAGATTGGTCATAAAGACTCATATTCATATCAGATAGATAATTGTGCACAAGCGTAACAAATAACCATATAGGTTTTACAGATAGTTCCATGATTGGAACCCATAGAGATCCCTGGTACTAGGTAACAGATATCAGATAACAGATTCACATGATACTAAGGATGCTATAATACATTTCAGAAATTGGACAATCATTCATATATACAGAAAATATCATTTTAGAAAACAAAGCTTATATACCTTAGTTGAACATGTCTTTACAAGGTTGTTACTCGTATATAGCTTCAAAAGCAGAACAGATGAATCAGACAGATCAGACGGACAACGACGCGTGACCTAAACAAATACGTGATAGATACTAACTGAAACACACATTCCGTAATTTGCTAAATGTAATTCCTTTCAGTGTGCTTCTAATTCTTATCCTCATTATTATAGCTTAAACACTGGCTTAAGAATGCCTAGGATGCAATGAAGATGCAATTATGTACTTTGAAACACTTTGCAAAATTTCAGAAAATATGATAGTTTGCTCGAGCGAAGTTTTGGTCACTCAAGCAGATCCCTTGGTCTACAAAAGTACTGGATGCTCTTATTTTATTCTTGAGCCAATTTTTTAGTAGCTCAAGCCAAGGTTCAAAACAAAAGATGGTCGCTCGAGCTAACCATCAAACTCTACAAAAGTACTCAGAGCTTGCAAAGTATGCTCGAGCGAAGAAACCATCACTCGAGCGAACCCTGTGAATTTTGGAATTTCCAAATTTGCATTCAAGGTTCAAAACACAAGTTTAACACATCTAAACCCATTCTTTTGGGCCAAAACTTTAGAAAACACTTGAAAATTTGTAAAAAAAACATGAAATGAAGTTCAATTTACAAAATCAAAGCCCAAAAGCAAGTGAATTCTTCAAAACCAAACCTTTGCCTTAATGTATAGCAAATGCATGCATTGCTTTGAGCTCAAACTCTTTAAATCATGAACAATTGGGATGAAATAGTAGGAAACAAGATGAATTGTCAAAAAAAAGCTAGGATTATTACATGCATGCAAGAATTCTTTGGAAAACAACCTCAAATGCCATGAAATATACGTGCACGTATGTATTGAGCTTTAATTCTTCAATCTTTGCTTAATTATTGTATTTAACGACCTACCTCTCTTGAATTCATATTCTTAATGACTCATACACCTAGTTCATGGGTTGAATTCTTACCTTTACTCCTCAATTGGGTTCTAGATTGTTTATTCTTTGAGCTTCCAAGCTAATTCCTTCAATTTCTTCCCAATTCTCTACAATTCTCCTTTTCTTCTTAGCTTGAACTCAATGTTTTTTCCTCATCTCTCTCTCTTAACATTTTCTTGCTCAAGGAATGAAGATGGGATGTAAATAAGAAGGTTCTTGAATCACACTAGCCTTATATAGGCTTAATTAGTGGTCTATAATTGATCTTGATTAGCCGTAGCTTAGTTTTAGTTAATTTATTCTAATTATTTGATTCTGAATCAAATCCTAATTAAACTGATCATAAAATTTTAAAAATTCCAAATAACACATAAACCTAAGCAATTTCATGTTCGGATGCCGATACGGCTCTCAATTTTCATATCGTAACAGAATTCTAGACAAATATTCCTACAATAGACAGATAGGAACACAAAGATCACATAAAATGCATAATTAGCTCACAATTTCATCTTAAATACTTATTAGGCCTTCTTAATTAAAGATTAGTAGTTAATCATGGAGTGAGGTTGTCACATTAACTGATAGAGAGAAAGAGATAAGGAGAGAGAGAGAGAGAGAGAGAGAAGAAATAAAATGGGTTTGTGAAATCAACTGATAGAGAGAGAAAGAGATAAGTAAGAGAGAGACAAATAAAAAGAAAAAAAGAATGGATTTGAACAGATCAGTCTCTATTTCCTCTTTATGTATATCATAATTTAAACAAATTGAAATAAAAAATTAAACAGGAAAAAAAAATAGGCTTGTGAAAATCAACAGATAAGGAAAATAGGTTTTGTGAAATTCAATAAGGTTAAAATTTTGAACAGATAAGAGAAAAAATTGAACAGATAGTCAAAAAATTTGAACAGATAGAAATTTTTTTGAACAGATATTTAAAATTTTTGAATAGATTGAAGATATAGTCAACGAAAGTCAACAAATAAAAAAAATTCAACGGATAAATTATGGGGTAAAATTAGAAACAAAATCTCATTCAAAACAAACAAAAGGACTTTTCACTAAACTATTTCACAAATGGTGGACCTCTTATCAACAAAACATATTCACTGGATCTAATGCCTTATATCCTCCTTAACTTGGAATTTTTAACAATTAACCCTAAAAGTTATTATGTGTGTGTACTAAGTAATAGTGTGTATTGAGAGTATTAGTGATCTGTAAATAGAATTACCCAATATTTTTTCATCAAATTTAACTAATAATTTGATTTGGTGAAAAAATTGCATGTTTCAATCTTGACTGAAAAATTTCTTCAAATCTTTTTTAAAATTCAAAACTTATTCCTAGAAGCTTATTTCATCAAATTTGGTAAAATTAGTTTTTGCCTTGATTTGATGAAAACTTAATTTGATACATGTTTGAGACTTTTAATAAATTTTTCATCAAATTTAAATTTGACGAAGAATTGGAGATGTGTGAAAATATCAAAAATACTGAGCACATAGTACTATCTATGTGCACTCGTATTGGACATTTGTTTAGAATTATATATATATATATATTATAATAGAGAAAATAAATAGAACTTTTTGGATTTCTTGCCCTAGGGCTATGTTTGTTTTAATAGAAAATTGTTCCATGAAAATCTATCATTGTGAAAGAAAGTTTTTTTAACGGTGCATTTGTCTTGATACACTATTACGCCACTTGGAGAAAATTTTCTGAGTTTTTTATTTTTTATTTTATTTTAATCTTAAGATAATGAAGACTTTGTTACTAGGTTAGTCCTGAAAATTTTTGATTTCCAAGAAAATATTTATCTGAAAATATTTTTACAATTATTGTGAGAACTCTGTGGTGTGGGTAGTTGTTCAATTTGAATGATCAGACTTGCCATGCTTTTGGCCCTTTTATACTAGGGATTGTTATGACACCATTGAAGGCATAGTAATTGTTTGGTAAAAATGTGGTGTAAAGTTCAGACATTGCACAGTATTTACATAGAGCTATTCATCATCCAAAATCTTTTATGAGCTTTACATTTTTATTTAGGGTTAGTTTGGCATGTTTGAAAAAAGTTAAAAAGTCAAAAAGTTACTATCCTATTTAAGTCACATCATCTTATTTAAGTCACATCATTTCTCTAACACATCACTTCAAACCCAACCCAAACCCAACTCATGTTTCATAAAAAGTCAAAAAGTACACTTATTTAGATCATTCCAAACAACCCCTTAATTTGAAATTTTACCTCCATTTTGGGAAGCTGTATATACTTTTCTTCCTATGTGTTTGTTTCCAGAAATGAATTTGTAGTGGAATTCCATAGTCACCACCCAGTTAAGATATATGGGTTAGGTGAGAGAGAGGGACCGTTGATACCGATTTCTGCCTATATATTAATGTGTCCATTTCCATCATCACTCTCTTCACAAGCAAGACAGAGAGAGAAAAGCAAGAGAGAGGGCAAAATGTGAAGCTCTGCCAAGTAAGGTGACTTAACAATAGTCGGTAAAAATGTCATTTAAAATATTTATATTATTTAATATAACCTTTTTTTTTAAAAAAAATAATAATTATTTTTTTATTATTTTAATAAAAAAGGTCAAAAACTGAAGTTATTTAAATCATTCCAAACAATCATTTAACTTGGTTAAAAAAAATTATGTTTCAGATGATAATTTTTTTTTAATTCATTTGATGGTTGTGAAATAAAAATTACAATGATTATGGAGTAGATGTGATATTTTTTCTTATTAACTATTTTAATCTATTTTATATTTAGTGACTATTTTAGCCAAATAATCTCTAGCCAAACAAGGCTAAAATATTGTTATTTTTTTTAAGGGTAAATTACAAATACAAGCTCAAGATTTGCTTAAAATACGAATTATCCCTTCTGGTTTGAAAAATTACAAATACCTCATTGTCAGAATTTTTTATTTAACAGAATTAATTAAAAAAGTAAAATTTCTAACTGCTCACCTATACAATAATAAAATTATCTGAATTATTAATTGAAATAAAATTTTAACATTATTAAAAACTGTTAATTAACTTAATGATTTATTAATAAAAGGACCTATTTGTTATGAAATTAAAAACCTTAGGGGGCATAATGTAATTTTAAGAACCATAAGAGATAATTTGTAATTTAAGTAAATCTCAGGAGTGTGTTTGTAATTTATCCTTTTTTTTATAAATAAAAAAATAAACAAGAAATTAAAGTAATGATTCATGTGCAATGTTACCTAAGATACACAAGGACCACAGAGCATTCCTATAAGCAAGTTTTAGTCTATATATTCTCTAATTCTTTTAGATAATCTTTGTAGAAACAAAACTTCAAAACCCAATTAAGTAGAAGAAAAGATTAGAGGAGTGGAGGTAACCAAAACCATGGAGAAGGAGATTAAGGTTGAGATCATTGCTACATAAACCATCAAGCCATCTTCTCCCACTTCTCATCACCTCAGAAACTACAAGCCCTCACTTAGAGATCAGTACTGTACACTTCATTGCACACCAGTGGCTTTCTACTACTCCACTCCCGCTAGTATCGGTGCTGGTGAATCTGAAGAGATGGTGGGTCTAATATCGGAACGCTTGAAGGTTTCCCTCTCTGAAACCCTCACTCACTTCTACCTACTTGCGGGAAGATTGAGAGACAACCTCTTAGTTGATCGCAACGATGATGGTGTTGATTTTGTTGAAGCTCGAGTCATCAACAACTTCCATCTTTCAAACTTTCTTGATCGACCCAAACTTAAAGTCATCGACCATTTGGCTCCACCCGAACCAACAGATTACTACAAGACCCCTCTTTTACTCGTTCAAGTTAACCTTTTTCCATGCAACAGAGTTGTGGTTACTGTGAAAATGTCCCACAAAATTGCTGATGGATTCTCCGTTGGCATATTTATGAAGGGTTGGTCAGACAACGCTCTTGGATCTCCTGACGCCATAGTCCCAGATTTTAATGCTACCTCCTCTTGCTTCCCTCCAAGAGACGACATCCCTATAATTTCTCTTACCTTCAAGAACATAACCCAAAAGGTTGTTAAAAAGAGGTTTGTCATCGATGCCTTAAAAATCACTTCCCTCAAGGCCAAAACAGAAAGTGAGAGCTTGTAAAAACCCACACGCGTCGAGGTTATTACAGCACTTGTTTGGAAATGCGCGGTGGTTGCATCAAGGTCAAGATTTGGGAGGTCTCCAAGGCCTTATGCATTGGTGGGAGGCGCGAGTATGCGGTCAAGGTTTGTGCCACCCATGCCAAAATACTCATTTGGGAATATAGTGGGAATGTTGTGGGCAATGCTTGACAACGATGATCACGACTACGAGAGTCAAGCAACACACCTGGCCAACTTGGTGTGTCAGTTGAGGAAAGGGTCTCAAGAGTCAAACGATGACAATAAAACAACAGAGATTGCATCTTTGAGGCAGGTTAATAGAGATGATATGGAGATGTATGCGCATAGCAGTTGGTGTAGGTTTCTTATGTATGAAACTGATTTTGGATGGGGGAAGCTGACATGGGTGAGTCCAACTGATGAGGGTGCCCCAGTTGGAATTGCACTAGTGGATGCAAGAGATGGTGAAGGAGTTGAGATTTGGGTGAATCTATTTGAAGAGGACATGGCTTTATTTGAAGCTGATCAAGAGTTGTTGGCTTATGCCTCTCCCAACCCCAGTGCTCTATTAAACAACTAGTCTATTTTATTACTTTCTATATATTTTCTAATTTATATTTAATGTCGTATTAATTGCCTTTTTATATTATCTCTATTGTACTATTTTATGTGTTAGTATTATAATCATACATAAGATAGTACTATTGTAATAACCCCAACCCATGATTAACATTAATCCGTACTTAATTATGCCTAACAGTAATTTAGGAGGGATTTGAAATTAATTTGCATGTGTATTGCATTATTTTTGTGTCTCTATCTGTTCGGTGTAGAAAGATCTGTTCTAGCTTGAACTTCGATTTGCGAATTGAAAGCCCTATCGGCATCCGAATCAGAAACTGACTGGATTTATGTGTTAATTAAGATTTATAGAAATTTGTAGTAGGCTTAATTAAAATTCGGTTCGGAGCGATTAAATTTGATTAAAATAATGCCATTTAATTAGTTATAACAAACTACTACCTATAAGGCCATTTTGTCACTCCACTCACCTCCTTTTCTTGATTTCAAAGTCCTTTGAGCCTATTCTAAGGGAAAAATGTGAGAGAAAGGAAGAGTAGAGGGAGGTTGAGCTCAAATGAAGAATTGACTAGGGGATTGAAGCCAATTTGAAGCTTTGGGTTAGGACCACACTTGAAATCAACCTTAGGTAAGAACTAAACTCTTAAATTTTGTATTTGAGACACTAAGTAAATGAACTCAAGAAGGTTAGATGGTCAATTAAGCTAAGATTGGAGAATTAAAGCTCAATGCATACATACATGTGTGATTCATGGCATTTGAGGTTGTTTTTCTAAGGAATTCTTGCATGCATGTCTTAACCCAAGCTTTGTTTTAGAAATTCTTCAGGTTCTATGTCATATTGTCATAGTTAATCATGTTTTTGAGTTGAACATTGCATTTGGTCATGTTTTGGGGAACTTTGGTTCAGAGAATTGCATTCAAGTCATGTTTATGAATTATTCTTGAGTTTAAAGTAGAATTTTGGTATAATTGGCAAGCCTTGGGGCCATGATTTCTAGTTATAATTCTTTAAACATGTTGTATTATGAGTTTTCATGTATTTCCTCAAGTTTTGACCCAGAAAAATGAGTTTTGGATGCTTCAAAAGTTGAGTTTGAGCTTGGTGATCGAATCTAGAATTTCCAGAAATTTGATCCACGCTCGAGCGGGGAATTTCACGCTTGAGCGTGCACTTTGAGTACATGCACTTCCGCTCGAGCGACGATGGTTACGCTCAAGCGTGAAATGCATACACCCAGAAGTTCTTGTGTTTTGCAGTCCACTCGAGCGAGGGAATCTACGCTTGAGCGAAGGTCTGAGTCTCACGCTCGAGCGTAGGTCGAGCGTCCGTCGAGCGTGAAAAACGTGCAACCAGTACTTTTCAAGAGTTTACAGTCAGCTCGAGCAGGGAAATTCACGCTCGAGCGGAGATTCATTGTTTGCATGTCCGCTCGAGCGAGGAATGCCACGCTCGAGCATGGACCTTATTTTCAGCAAGTTTTAAGAAATGTTTTCCAATGTATTCTTGCATCCTCATTCCATCCTAGGCATTCCTAGGCCATGTTTAAGACTCCATAATGAGGATTAAAGGTTAGAAACACACTAAGAGCAAATGCCATAAGTTATGTACAATTCGAATGTGTGTTTCAAGTGTGTATCTGTTATGTGCCATGTAGGTCACGTGCCGCGTACCGTTTGACCAATCTGCTCCGTCTGGCTGTCTCAAGGCCAACTGTGAGTAATGACATAGTAAAGCTATGTTCAACCTTATTTATTTTCTATATGATGAAATAAGAATTGTTTCTGAAATGTTATGTTCTGTACAATGAATGATTATCCAATTTCTGATATGTATTCGTGACATCCTTAGTATCATGTGATATGTGTTGGCTATTACCCGGTATCAGAGGTTCCATCATGGAACTTAATCTGTCTGCACTTCGTTACCCGTACCGGAGGCTCCATCATGGGGCTCAGCGTGTTTATTCTCTGTTACCCGGATCCGGAGGTTCCTTTATGGAACTGGTTATTCGTAACTCTCACGTGTCTGCATCTGTTCTGTATCTGCTCTGTTAGTGCTTATGGATGTATCACGTATACTTACGCATGACTTGTGATCTCTGTATATGATCTGGACAAATTATGAATTTGATACGAAACTGAATTGTGAATTCTGAATCTGTGCGGACTCATTCATTGAAACCCCTTTACTCTGTTATTGTTCATTGAGCTTTCGCTCACAGTTTATATTATGTATGTAGGTGAGCCGGCGCGTGATCAGGGCCAGAGTTGACGACCTTCATTTCTGTTTTTGTCAGCCAACCATTGTGCCTCCCGAGGAGGTTCCGATTGAAGTCTAGTTACATGGCTGTTTTTGTACTTATGTCAGTCTCTGTCTGTTTTGTACAATTAGGTCTTGGATATTACACTTTTGTAAATGTTTTTTAATTATGATATCCTATGACTGACACGCTCATGTATATACAAGTTTTGAAATATTCTGTCCTATGTTTATCGACACAGCTCATTGGACTATTTATGTTTTGTACATTTGCTTCCGCAGCCCCTTATCATGTACTTATCTGTTAAGAGGCCTTTGGTAATCCACAGATTACTGGCCGGTTACGATGCTAAACCTACATGGCGGGTTTGGGTCGTGACAACTATGTAAGAATTAAAGTGCTATGTTTAGAAGAGCTTTAGAATTGTGATTCCAGCTCTTAGTTTGCATATGGTGTTTGGTTGTGACTTTTAAAAATTAATTCCATGCTCACTTTTGAAAAATTAATTCCACGCTTACTTTTGAAAACTCGGTCAAAGACGGAAAAATTTAGGCTAATCGATCGTCCCACCGGTCGTCCAGCCGGTTGACTGGAACAGTGTAATTTTTTTTTTTCAATTGACACATGTTAATTTTTATATATTCAACAAAAAATATTTTTTGAATTTTTTAAAATTTTTTATGAGCTTTAATAGAATTTTGAGTTATGTGTTTGGTTATGAGTTATAAGTTTTTGTATCAATTATCATATGTCACATCAAAAATTTCTTACTCAATTCAAAACTCGTTTCAAAACTCATTCATCAAACAATTTTTTCACACCCAAATGATAATTCCAAAACTCACAAACTCAAAATACAACTCTATTCTCAAATCATATTTAAAAAACTCTACCAAACGCAACCTTGAAATCTCTAGATTAAGTTATTGTTGGTCCATTATATTTCTTTCTATTTATATATATTTCCAAGTTTTTATTTTAAGATGAGCATAAAAGTCTTGGAGTCTAGTAGAGATCGTGTGATGGTTCATTTGTCTACTTTTTATTTTAAGAATAAAGAGTATCGTGGATCATGTGATCATGGATGTGTTAATCTATAACAATAATATTTATAGAATATTTAGCACAATTATTATAATAATAATGACTATAAATAATAATTTATATGGACAAAAACAAGAGTATAAATAAGTTTGAGATTTTGAAAGTCGTGTTGTCCCTGGTTAAATCTGCTTTGCCTCCTCTCGTGAAGATACAATTAGAGTAAAGCAGTTCCAAAATAAAATTCATATTACTCGCAGCATCCCTCAACAGTGTTTATGACCACATGAGGTTTCAACCATATCACAAACCACAATTGTCCAACATATCAATATAGAATACAGAGAACTCTCTCTAAAACTTCTCATTTTTTAAATTACATTTTCTTCTCCTTTACTACTTTTGTGTATTCTCAAAATCTATCTTCTCTCGTAGATACGGCAAACTATATATATTTATATAGAAGAATAGGTATACATATAATTAACTCTCAATTAAACTCATATTTAATATCATAATTATCTTGAAATAAATCCTCATAATATGATTGTAATGACAATATAAATTTTGCAACTTAAAACATAATTATAAATCTTGTAAAAATTAAATAATAAAATCATTTAATCATAAATACTATTTTATCTTCGTTGAAATATCCCAATAGGATTTACATTAGCTTTCTTTTCCAAGTTTATATTTTATAAGTACCGAGTGTGAGGATCATGGCTTTCTTTTCCAAGTTTACATTTTAAAAGTACCGAGTGTGAGGATCATGGTGATGTGATGGGCAAGATTATGTGCTGGTGTGTTCCACGAGGGTTGAATTTCTCATATACAAGTTTTAATATTATAGCATTTGAGGAATTTATAAGACTGGCTATTAAATTTATTTTGACATTTTGAATTGTTATTATATAGAACCTTTAGTGTATCTCATCTATAAAAAAAAATTAATTTCATTTTGATAATCGTAATATTTTTATTTTACTGCACTTGACTTCGAAAAAAATGAACAACAAATAAAATTTTAAAAATAGACCATTTGTGTTTTTAGAGACAAATAAGACAATAAAAAAAAAAGTTATAATTATCGAATCGATCTAATTTTTTCACTAATGACATATATTTAGAGTCTTATAAAATGAACAATTTAAATTATCAAAATAAGAAATGATAAGACCCATGGACCCCTGAAATTCTACCATATTGCGATTTGAATTTGAGAAAAATCCGACTCCTACATTTAGTAGTGTTAAACTTGGGAGAGTAAGTACTTTTTGTTATAATTTTAGAGGACAAATTGGCAAATGACAAAGGAAGCTCCAGACAAGTGCATTTGGCTGGGGAGAGGTCCCTGCTACGTTAGTGCATATTTTGTTTTGTGAAGTTCTCATTTTGTGATGGGGGCCGAACCCTTCACCCTCTTAAAAAAAATAAAAAAAGAGTAATACACTACAATATTATAAAACTATCAAATAATCACTCAACGTGATGGCCCATTATCCTCCATACGACAAATTTTTGTAACTTGTCATCGACAATTATTTGAGTCATAAATAAACTTATTAAAAAAAAAAACAATTAGAATAATATGACAATGTTGTTATAATAAATAAATTTATTCTTATAAATATATTATTTTCAAATGAATAGCTTTTACTGAATCACATCATTTTGCGTAAATTTTTTGTTTGTATATTATAATTCTATTATAAATAAAATTTTTGCAATCATTTTGTATAAGATTACAATCACATACATTTTTATAATATTTTTTTACCATCTTCTCACAATGAAAGTGGATCCCATATCATGTGATGATATGAAATTTATTCTCATTATGAATAGATGGTAAAAAAAATTACAAAAAAAAGTGTGACTGAAGTCGGACTCGCAATGTAAATACATTTTTTCATTTGTCTTTTTGACTTCACACATTTATTTTCCTCTCTATGTTATGTATTGTTTTATGTATTTATAGATTTTCGAATTCTTTACATTCAAATGACATAAAGGTCCTGTTTGGTAGGACTTATTTCCAGCTTATTTAAACTTTTAGCTTAATTTAAGTTATTTTGATGTGTTTGATTTAGCTTAATAATACAGTTTATAGCTTTTTGTAAGTCAAAAATCAACTTATTCTTTGAGTGGGGCGGGAGAAGCTTAATTTATAAGTCAAAAATCAGTTTATCTTCACAGTTATAAGTTATAAGCTGTTAGGCTATAAGTTATAATCACTTTCTCACAGTTCTACCAAACGGGGCCAAAGTAGGACGATTTTGAATAGCTTACATAACCAATTTAACTAAATTAGTTGTTTTCATTATTTTAAAATATGTATAATATTTCTTGCTATATAAAATTTCTAGAACTACAAAGCCAAATTGAACCAAACCAAATCAATTTCTATGATTTTGTTTGGGTAAGGTTATATAAGTTTAATGGTTCTGATGATACTACTCGCTTCTGGGTAACGGGTCGGGTTGATCTAGACCTCCCACACGGTTGTCCGATCACTGGTCCACTGAGAAACTTGCACAAGAGTTCAACGGGGAACGGAAGTCCCCTAGCAAACCCTCCGACGAGCAAGTTAGAGAATGGATATCAGCGGAGTATAGAGATAGGATGGTAATGAAGAACTTAACTTCTCTTTTTCTTAGAAGCCTGCTTATATCCTTTGCTTCATCATTTCCTTGTCCATTCTGACCCGTCACATTGGCTGAAAGTCTACGTTCTAGCTTGCCTTGTTCATGGTGAGGCCGTCCTGTTCCGACGTGAAGGGGTTATCACAATAAATGCTGTAGGGAACCTCATTAATGGCTGACGTGTGGTACAATAACTTTGCAGGATCTTTGTCTACTTATGTGGCTAGTTCTTTTCTTGACACGTGTTTAGACATCATTAGTCCTTGATGCCACGTTGAGCTCCAGCAACTTTGGGCTTTAGCATTTGAATCATGAATTGGGCCTTAAGTGGTGGGCCATGTCCTTTATGGGCCTACATAAAGGACTACCTATATCAGTAGTCCCCCATTCCCAAGTGCAGCTTTAGTCCAACGACGGGAATAAGAAAGAAGACGGGGGGAGGTGAGTGGTCGAGTAGGAAAAGACCGGCTGGGAGGGGGGGCGACCACGGGAGGTGACCGAGTGAGAAGGATGACCGCGAGGAGGGCCGACCGCGAAGGGTGACCGAGTGGAGGGGCCGACCGCAAGGAGGGCCGACCGTGAAGGGTGGCCGAGTGGATGGACTGACCGCAAGGGGAGCCGACCGCGAAGGGTAACTAAGTAAGAAGGGAAAATGGTGGTGCGTAGGACTCGAGGAACAGTGGGGTACGTGGTGATGTGAAGTGGAATAGACAGGGAAGGGGAAGAAAGTAGTGGATTGTGGGGGCCGAGTATTGGGAGTCGTAGAGATTCTGGATAGTCGAACTTGGAGAGTCGAAATATATAGCACTCGGCGTCGTCTCGCACGCTTGAATCCAATCCTACTCGGCCAAATAGCCGGTTAGGCAAGGGGCCGAGTGAAAAGCAGTTTGTTATAAAACATGCCGAATAGCGAAATGAAAATAGACCTAATCCCGAGGCCCAAGAAAGAAAAGATATAAATAGAAAAGTATCAGCCAGAAAGAGGTACGTGAGAAATATGTAAACAATATATGTACTTTCAACATGCATCAACATTACGCATTTCCTTTCCAATTTCAACAATATGAGGTATTCTCGGATCATAAGAGTCTGAAATATTTGTTTACACAGAAAGACTTGAACTTGAGGCAGAGGAGGTGGATGGAATTTATTGAGGATTATGACTTTGAATTGCATTATCATCCGGGAAAGGCCAATGTGGTGGCCGATGCCCTTAGCAGGAAACCTGTTGGTGACATAGCTAGTATAGCCATCCGAGAGTGGGAGGTGTTAGGTGCACTTGGAGAGTTTGATTTGCTTCTGGGCGAATCTGTTGAGGTTGCGGCCTTGTTTTCTGTGGTTGCACAGCCTACTCTGGTGACTCGAGTGTTAGAGGCTCAGAGGGGTGACCTTGAGGTAGAATCCCTCCGTGAGAAGATTTCTGGTGGGAAGGTTGAGAAGGGTTTGACGGTGTATTCCGACCAGAGTGTGAGATATCGAGACCGTCTGTTTGTGCCGGAGTCTCATCGAGAGGAGGTACTCCGAGAGTTCTTGAGGATATGCTCTTATGCTCCTAGGGGTGAGCAGGTTGATCAGAGGTCATCTGGGCGCGTGTATGCTGTTACCGCGCAGGATCTTGTACCGGCTCCATCTGTTGTGAGAGGTACTTTCTTGTTTTGCAACTCGGTTGCTAATGTTTTGATTGATACGGGTGCATCTCATTCCTTTGTGTCTGCTGCATTTGCATCTGTTTTGGAGTTGGAATTAGCGCAGTTAACATCCCCTATTTGTGTAGTGTCACCTCTTGGGGGTGAATTAATCTTGAAACAAGGTGTCAGGGGTTGTGATATAGAGGTCGCCGATCATAGACTTCTGTTTCCTTTTGTAGTTATGCCCATGAAGGGCTTTGATGTTATTTTGGGTATGGACTGGTTATCGTCATACCGGGTAGTAATTGATTGCTACCGCTAGAGGGTCACTTGTTGTACCGTGAGCGGGAGTGTTTTCATTTTCTGGGGGACCGGGTTGGTAGTGTTTTACCACCAGGGGTTTGGGCGCTCGAGCGGGGAATACACCCATCCAGTATGTCCTGTGTAGTGTTGGACGTTCGAGCGTGGGATTGGCCGCTCGAGCTGGAGGTTGTGAGTGACGCTCGAGTGAGGAGTTGGGTGCTCAGGCGGGGACCTGTCTGCAAAAAAACTTCTGGGAGTGTGCATTCGCCGCTCGAGCGGGAGTTTGGCCGCTCGAGCAGGAGTCTGTGAGTGGCGCTCGAGCGGGGGTTTCCACGCTCAAGCGGGCCGACTGTTATAAAAATCCGAGATCCGACTTTCTGGATCATTTTTCATCTCCCTTTTGATTCTAAAACCCTAGAACCGACTTCTCTCTCTCTCTACTCACATTCTCTCTTAGGTTTGATCTATTTAGAGTGTGTTTCTACCCTAGATCCTTTATTAAAAAGGTAGAGTGAGTCGAGGGCTTCCATTTAATCTGAACGTTTGGTGGTTTGGAGCACTTTGGAATTTGGGTCTTCATCTCCGTCTTCTCCATTCGGGTTATTTTCTTCGAGGTAGGGATTTCCTACTCCATCTTATAAGTTTTGTTCTAAGTTTTGGTATTTTGATATGTTGGGAGTACTTTGGTAATTTTGGGAAAAACCCTAGTTGTATTAATAAATTAATTTGTATAATTAATTTAAGGAAATTGGGGAAATTGGTTAAATGCATGAAATTGAGGAATTCATTGATTAAATGGTGTAGTTGGATAATTAAAATCACTCGCCTATTGAATTGTTGATATATTTATTTCCAGTCTAGAAATAACTGTTTTGGGCTATCGGTGGAGGATAGAGTGGAAATTTGCGATTGCTATCAGGTGAGGCATACACAATTGATTTGGAAGATGAAAAACCACAATAGAGGCAACTAGAATGCGGTGCGTTCACTGGCATAGGTGGTCAGAACGCTGTGGTTCCTCCTCCTAGACTAGACTGTTAAAATTAATGCCTGGCTCTATCCAAATATATTGAAGTGTTTTTATTGATACAGCACTAAAATGTGTATCAATCTGGAAGTTTGAAGTGTTTTGATATGGGCCTGAGTCTCATTTGTTTGTTTGATATTGGAAGTAATGTGGATATAACATATATAGTTCACTGTTGTAAGTTTGGCCAGGTTCTGAGCCATATTGATAATAATGGGAATTGAAACATGTTATAGACATTAGTATCATGAGACTGTATTAAGTTATAATTGATTATCTTGGTTAACCATCTATTGAATGCTATAGCTTTATTCAATGCTTATATTTGATTTAGTATTTTTCTACTGGGCTGTGGCTCACCCTTTACGGGAACATCATTTTCAGGTTCAGGTGATAAGCTACCTTCAAGGACTTAGCTTGGGAGGATTTGGCTTTTGGAGTTTGAAGACTATCTTTAGTTAATTGTTTTTATTTATTTATTTATTTATTTATTTTATTTGTTCATGCATGTAAACATTCAAGCCTAGGGCTTTACTTGTATTTGAGTTAGAACTCATATTTTTTTTGTGTCCAAGTGTTGGCTTGGAATGATGTTAGCCTGTAGGGCATTGAATTTGATGTTACATGGAATGCTTTTATTTAGTAATACTCTGATGAATGAATTAATGAATTGTTTTCTTTAAATATTGCATGTCAATGATATTTATATAATGGGTTTATTTTGAGGGCGTGACAGGAGGAAAGGGCGAAGTTGGCATCTGAGAGGGTGACGTACCCCGACCTGTGTGTGGCGACGCTGGAGCAATTCAAGGGGTCCGCCGACTTCCAGATGGCCATAGATGCTGCAGTGGCCAGGAGCTTGGCGAATGAGGGAAATGGGGGGTCTGGGCCATCGGGAGCGGTTGCTGGAGGTAGGAGTGAAGAGGAAGTGATCCAGAGCTTCCAGCGGTCTGACTTCTACAAGCATGAAATGAGTGAGTTCTAGGACAGCGGCTGGATGACCTTTAAACATAAGGTGCAGGAGCTGTTCCCAAACGTGGATTTTAGATTGGTGAAGGTAGGCGAAAATGATGTCGCCCAGACCCCCCTAGACGAGGGCATTGAAGAGGAGGATCTTGCTTCCAGTGAAGAAGAGTGATCTGTGTGACTAAGTGTAAAATTTTAGTTTTGTTATTTTGTTTGTTGTTTTTAATGTAATTTCTGCATCGAATTGTATGAAAACATAAGTTTGTGAATAAAACAACGAGTTTTGTTTTTTTATTATTGTTGTCATTATTTCTTTTGAGTTGTAAATTTGTATATTGAAAATGGCTGAGCAGAATTCAATGAAAAATGGGTGTGAAAGTAAGACTTGTACGTGAACTGGGATGTAAAATGGTCAAAATGGGCAACCAAAGGATTATGTAAAAATGTTAAAAATGGGCAGATGCAAAAATGTAAAGAATGTTAAGAATGAAAGTTTGGCTTGTATGTCTACTAAAAATGTTAAGATTGTAAGAAATGTTAAAAAATGATGTAATATGGACTTGGATTATTCTATAAGTATGGCAACCGTGTCGTAATATTAAATTATGAAAATGAACCGGCCAAATGCTTCATTCGAGTTCTGACTAAGACTGGCTGAGGCTTCAAGTGGCTCAGTCTAGCTGAGCTGTTCGTGCTCAGTCTGACTGAGGCTTTAATGAACTCAGTCTGGCTGAGCTCTTCGTACGCAGTCTGGCTGAGGCTTTGATTAACTCAGTCTAGCTGAGCTCTTCATGCTCAGTTTGGTTGAGGCTTTAATAAACTCAGTCTGGCTGAGGCTTTAATGAACTTAGGCTTTGATAAACTTAGTCTGGCTGAGCTCTTCGTGCTCAGTCTGGTTGAGGCTTTAATAAACTCAGTCTGGATGAGCTCTTCGTGCTCAGTTTGGCTAAGGCTTTAATTAACTCATTCTAACAAGTCGTTATTGAAACGTGACGCAGATAATGAAGATATAAAGTCATTGTCATTTAAGGCGTAGCCTATTGATCACAAATTTACACCAAGTATGGGAAGCACAAAAACAACCAAGTGTATGGATCGGCAAAAAGAACATACAGCAATTGATCAATACAAAAATAGGATGTGGCACTTTACTGGAAATAATGCTTCAAGTGGTCAGCGTTCCATGGGTGGGGGAGATCTCTGTTTTCCATATCCTAGAGTCGGTAAGTGCCTAGGCGAGGTCTGGCCTTAAAAACGTAAGGTCCTTCCCATTTGGCTACTAACTTGCCCTCAGCAGGGTTTTTGGTGACAAGAGTTGCTTCGCGCAAAACTAGGTCCCTAACTATGAACTTCCTCGGTTGGACTTTGCGGTTGTAGTGCATTCCCATTTTCTGTTGATATGAGGCCCGTCTGACAGCAGCTGTCTCTCGGAGCTCTTCAATCAGGTCTAAGTCAGCCTGACGCAATTCTTCGGTTAGTTTTGGATTCGGATGTAAAACCCTCGGGGTTGGCAGACCGATCTTCACTGCGATGACCGCCTCAGCGCCATATGTTAAGCGAAAGGGGGTCTCCCCAGTAGGGGTTCAGACGGTAGTGCGATAGGCCTAGAGTACGTTTGGTAATTCCTCAGCCTAGAGTCGCTTAGCGGCTTTTAGCTTAGTTTTGATGATCTTCAAGAGAGAGCGGTTGGTGACCTCGACTTGCCCATTGGCTTGGGGATGGCCTAGGGAAGAGAAACATGGTTGAATGTAGAGCTCTGCACAGAATTTCCTGAACTTGGCATTGTCGAACTGCTTGCCATTGTCTGAGATGATGGCTTGAGGGATTCCAAATCGGCATACGATTGACTGCTAGATAAATCTGGTCGTGTTCTGTTCAGTGCTTGTGGCGAGGGGTTCCACTTCCACCCATTTCGTGAAGTAATCAATGGCGACCACAGCGAACTTGGTTTGGCCCCTACCGGTGGGCAACGGACCAACTAAGTCGATGCCCCACTTGGCGAACGGGTAGGGACTACTGAGTGTAATTAGTTCTGTAGGTGGAACATGGAGGATGCTGGCAAAGCGCTAGCATTTATCACACTTAAGCATGAAGTCAGTGGCTTCTTGGTTGAGAGTAGGCCAGAAGTAGTCGGTGTGAAGTATTTTATGGGCCAGCGACCTGGCACCTGAATGATTACCACATACACCCTCGTGAACTTTCCTCATCACATAGGTCGCTTGAGCGGGACTAAGGCACCTGAGGTATAGGCGTGAAAATCCGCATTTGTACAGTAGATCGCTGATGAGGATATAATTAGACGACCGGGCTCAGATTTTAGCGGTTTGCTGTTTGTCATTTGGTAACTCCCCATTTGTCAAAAATAGAAGGATGTCTGCCGCCCATGGGATAGGTTCATTTTGGAGGAAGTGGACTTCCTGTTGGCTCGGCGAAGTAGCCGGGTGGGCCAGGTATTCAAGACGGACGCCATAACTGAGGTCTGACTGGTCGGCCGAGGTTAATTGGCCATTTCATCTGCCTTGGAGTTTTCTGATCGAGGGATATGTTTGATGTGGAAAGTGTTGAAAAGGCGAACAAGGGGGGGTGCAATATCCCCGTAGGCTTGCATTGTGTCGTCATTGGCATTGAATTCCCTCGTAATCTATTCGACGATCAGTTGGGAATCATTGAACACTTGGATATGGCTCACACCAATGTCTCTGGCTAGGCGGAGACCTGCGATCAGGACCTCATACTCGGCGTCATTATTACTCGCGTCGAACAGGAAGCGGGGAGCACACTTGAAATAACCACCTTCAGGGGCGGTGAGGATGAGACCAGCCGCACTGCCTTCTTTACAGGATGATCCATCGACATTGAGGGTTCAAGAGTGTGGATCTTCTGTCTCGGTGTTGAATTGCCTGGGCTGATGGGGTGCGGTTGAAGTGGGGTTGGTGAATTCCAAGATGAAATCGGCGACAGCCTATCCTTTGATTGCCATTCGAGGTCGGTAGGAGATTTCAAATTGGCTGAGCTCGACTGACCATTGCATAAGTTTGCCGGACGACTCTGGTTGTTGCATTACCTTCTTCAAAGGTGGTCAGTGAGGACCACTATAGAGTGAGCTTGGAAATAAGGTCGGAGTTATCGTGAGGCTATGACCAAGGCAAGGGCCATTTTTTCCAGCAGAGGGTAGTTCTGTTTCCCCCCTGAGAACTCGGCTAATGTAATAAACCGGATGTTGTATTGAACCGTCCTCCCTGATGAGGGCCGCACTAACTGCGGTGTTCGATACGATTAGGTAAAGAAAGAGGGGCTCGCCTGAGAGTGCTTGAGAGTGTAGGGGGGTTGGCCATGCACTGCTTCAATTGTTGAAAAGCCTCTTTGGATTCGGTGGTCCACTCGAAGGCCTGCCGAAGGACTTTGAAAAAAGGAAGGCACTTGTTTGTTGCACGGGAGATAAAACGATTGAGGGCGGCAACCCTGCTGGTAAGCCGTTGAACCTCTTTAACCGTCCTGCGTGACTGCATTTCTATTAGGGCTTTAATCTTTTCGGGGTTGGCCTCTATACCCCATTGGCTAACCATAAAACCCAAGAACTTCCCAGAGCCTACACCGAAGGCTCATTTCTCCGAATTCATCTTCATTTGATACTTACGTAAGGTTTCGAAAGTCTCTCGCAAGTCCGCAAGATGATTAGAGGTGAGTGTGCTTTTGACAAGCAAGTTATCGACGTAGACTTTCATGTTCCGACCTATCTGATGGTGAAAGACGACATTGACCAACCGTTGGTAAGTGGCTCTGGCATTTTTCAATTCGAAAGGCATGACACGATAGTGGTAAGTTCCTCTGTCTGTGATGAAGGAGGTGTGTTCCTGGTCGGTCGAGTGCATCAGAATTTGATTATAGCCAGAGAAGGCTTCCATGAAACTGAGCATCTGATGTCCGGCCGTGGCGTTGATGAGTAGATCTATGCGGGGGATGGGATAACTATCTTTGGGGCAAGCCCGGTTGAAGTCGGAGTAGTCGATGCAGAGTCGCCATTTGCCGTTGTTTTTACGGATCAGACCGCATTGGACAACCATCTGGGATAGTCTACGTTCTTGAAAAACCGTGCCTCCAGCAGTTTGTCTACCTCGGAAGCAATAAGAGCATTGCGTTCTGGGTGAAAGATACGCTCCTTCTGTCGGAAAGGTCAAAAATGGGGCTCGATGCTGAGATGATGAGTGATGAAGGAGGGATCAATACCCGTCATGTCGGAATGGGTCCAGGAAAACACATTATTGTGCTCGATTAGGAGGGCTGTAAGGTCGTCCTTGGCTTGGGAAGATAGTTGGCTGCCGATGTTGGCTGCCGATGTTGGCTGTTTTTGCTGGGTTAGTGGGGTCGATGGGGACTTCAACAAGTTCTTCCACTGGTTCCCCTCTGACCAACTCGTCTTTGTCTCTAACGTCGAGGCCTTTGATGATCATAGCCGCCTTCAGCTTGACCTCTTTGAGAGAAACGACGTAGCATTCTCTAGCCACAGTCTGCTCTCCCCTCACGGTGCCGACCCCGAGGTCAGTAGGGAATTTCATGGCCAGATGGTATGTGGATGTGACAGCTTGAAAAGCGTTAAGGGCGGTGCAGTCGAGGATGATGTTGTAAGCAGAGGGACAGTCGACAATGAGGAAGGTGAGCAACTTGGTGGTCTGCTGCAGATATTCTCCGATGGTGATAGGAAGATCGATGGAGCCTATGGAGGTCACTTGATCCCTGGTGAAGCTGACTAGTGGGGTTTGAAGAGGGGACAAACTTTCTTCCCCGACCTTGAGCTGGCAATAGGCATTGTGGAAGATGATAGCCCCGTTTGGTAGGGCTTATTTCTAGGTTATTTCAGCTTTTATCTTAATTTAAGCTATTTTGATGTGTTTGGTTCAGCTTAACAATACAGCTTATAGCTTTTTGTAAGTAAAAAATCAGCTTATTCTTTGAGTGGGGGAGGAGAAGCTTAACTTATGAGTAAAAAATCAGCTTATGTTCACAACTATAAGCTATAAGCTATAATCACTTTCCCACAGCTCTACCAAACGGGGCCGATGTCTGAAGAACTGTCGTTATCAACAAGCACCCGTCTGACTTTGTAATTGGACAGGAGAGCAGAGATGACGAGGGGGTCGTCATGAGGGTAACGGATGCCTGTGCAATCAACCTTCGTAAAGGTGATGGGCTCCATCCACTGTTTGGGGTGTTTGAGAGGGCACTCCAAAGTTACAACCTCTTTGTCGGAGCCCTGTCTGATTTTTCTAAGTTCAGCTTGCTGGGCCGAGCGGGATGGTCCTCCACACGTAAGTACACCAGCAATGACTCTGATCTCTTTAACCAGGGGAGCAGGGTTGCCTTGTGCTCGGGGTTGCAGCGGGTGCCGACCATTGCCTTGGTTAGGTTGTGCGGGTTGTCGGGGGGGAGTGTGTCGGCGGTTGCCCCTAGCAGGTTCGGTCCTCGGCCTTTGCTGGGGATGGGCTGCCGTGAACCGACTGAGGCGCCCCTGGCGTATCAAGTTTTCTACCTGGTCTTTAAGGTTAACACATTCCTCGGTGTTGTGGCCGTGTTCCTGATGAAAACGGCAGTATTTGGATTGGTCTTGCCGGGTGGAAGGAGACCGTGAGGGTTATGGCCATTTCAAGTTGTAATCTCATCGGATCTGGTTGAAGACTTGTTCCATAGGGGAGTTGAGGGGTATGTACTGTTCGAATCGTCCAGGTGGTTGGGTAGGTGCCGATCGGTCGGCTCGAGAGGTTCGGTCGGCATACTGGGGTGTTTGCTGTGTGTATTGGATGGTTCTAGTTTCAGATTCCTTTCTCTTCTCTCTGAGGGTGGGGTTTTTGGTTGTGGAATCTTGTCGGGCGGCTAGAGAATCTTCGGCGTTCATGTACTTTTGGGCTTTGGAAAGGAGGGTTACCATGGAGGTTGGAGGGTTTTTGGAGAGGAAAAAAAGGAAATCGGAGTAAACCGGCCATGAAAGTCGTGAGAATGACCTTGTCATCATTTTTTGCCACCTGCAAGGCTTCAGTGTTGAAGCGGGTGACGAGGCTGGGAACTCTCCCTCCATCTGACGAATGTTAAGGAGTTGGGTTGCCGCAAACCGCTGGCGCTGGGCACTAATGAAGTGGCTGAGAAAGGAGTCACTCAGGTGCTGGAAAGTAGAGACAGAATCGGTTGACAGCTGACTAAACCACAGTCGGGCCAACCCCTTAAGTGTTACAGGGAAAGCCCGACACATGATCTCATCAGGGAATGCATGGAGGACCATTAGGGTCCTGTAAGTCTCCAAGTGGTCGACTGGGTCCGTTGTACCGTCGAAAGAGTCGATCGAGGGCATTTTGAACTTAGGAGGTAGGGTTTGTCCTTGATGGAGGCGACAAATGGTGAGTTGGCTGTGGTGGAGGGTTTATTCTACATGTTCTGCATGACTCCTTGAAGCTGGAGTTTCATGGCTCGGATTTCTGCATCCCAAATTGGAACGTTGTCAACACCAGAATTGAATGGAGGGTGGACACTACAGGCCTCTCCCTTAGGAGTAGGTGCTTGGACTGGTGGATGTGGAGCCCGGGGTGGCAGGTTCATATCTTGGGGCAGGGGTCACAAACCCTCCAAGTTAGAGGGGTGGGAGTGTTGGAAGGGATGGCTCGGGGTTTGTTCTCGGTTGGGTGGCATGTCTTGAGGCGGTGGAGGAGGCACAGGGAGGTCTCGTTGAAGCAAAGCATTAATCAGGGCTTGGTTTTGCTCGGCTAGGCGGTTAATGCTGTTGGTGAGTTCTGTGAAATACCGAGGTGGGTTGTTTGGGTTAGGAGGGTCGGCTTGGGGGTCAACAATGTTGTGTTGAGAAGCCATGGATCTAGTCGTGACCATCTACCTAGGTGGGTGGCAGGTAGGGCATATTGGGAATGGGTCTCCGGCGACAATGAGCACAGTTGCCACACGGAGTGAAAGCTTCCCACAGACGATGCCAACTGATGATACTACTCGCTTCTGGGCAACGGGTCGGGCTGATCCAGGCCTCCCACAAGGTTGTTCGATCATTGGTCCACTGAGAAATCTGCACAAGAGTTCAACGGGGAGCGAGAGTCCCCCAGCGAACCCTCTGACGAGCAAGTTAGAGAAGGGATATCAGC
Organism: Camellia sinensis; assembly: GCF_004153795.1. Classification (NCBI taxonomy): domain Eukaryota; kingdom Viridiplantae; phylum Streptophyta; class Magnoliopsida; order Ericales; family Theaceae; genus Camellia; species Camellia sinensis. The sequence continues at coordinate 76,089 of NW_021025344.1, read as the reverse complement.
GGAGTATAGAGATAGGATGGTAATGAAGAACTTAACCTTCTCTTTTTCTTAGCAGCCTGCTTATATCCTTTGCTTCATCATTTCCTTGTCCATTCCGATCCGTCACGTTAGCCGAAAGTCTACGTTCTAGTTTGCCTTGTTCATGGTGAGGCCATCCTGTTCGGACATGAAGGGGTTATCGCAATAAATGTTGCAGGGAACCTCATTAATGGCTTATGTGTGGTGCAATAACTTTGCATGATCTTTGTCTGCTTATGTGGCTGGTTCTTCTCTTGACGCATGTTTAGACGTCATTGGTCCTTGATGCCATGTTGAGCTCCAGCAACGTTGGGCTTTAGCATTTGAATCATGAATTAGGCCTTAAGTGGTGGGCCATGCCCTTTATAGGCCTACTTAAAGGACTACCTATGTCAGGTTCAATTATGGTTTTAATTTTTCTAGAACCGTAGGAGGCTATTTGATTACACCTCTAATAAAAATTTGTGAGAGTTATAGTGGGTAAATTACATTCAGCCTCTTCTAAGGTTTGAAAAAAAATGCAATTAGCTGCACACTTTTAGCATAATTACACTGATATCTCCTGAAGTTTTAATTTACAAAATAATTAAGTCTTTTGGCATCAAGAATTCATTAGGGGCATGTTTGATTGGATGGATTAGAGCATGGGATTAGGATTATTAATCCGTGGGCCCAACTATCCTATGTTTGTTTTAACATTTTGGTTTAGGTTTATTAATCCAATGGATAATTAATCCAACAAATTTGTAGGATTACTAGTAATGGGGTAGGGGTGGGATTATATATCCTGAATTGGGAAATAAAGTAAAAACACTATTTTACCCTGACTATATAAGCAAAAATGTAAGCCAAATCATATCATTTCTACCCAGCAAAGACTCAGCAGCTTTGCTGAGAGAAGATCTCCACCTTCGTGAAGATCTCCATCTCGGTGTGCCGATTTCAAGCTTCGTTCGCCGGAAAATTCACCGTCGGCACTGAAAAACTCTCATTACCGGTGAGATTATCATCTTCGCCATTTATTTTTCTAGATTTTTATCTATTTCAACAATTAATTTTACATGTTTGGTTCAAAATTTATGATAAATCATCATTGGCAGAATTTATGAGATGTATTTGTATATATATACATAGATCTATGTAGTTGTGACAATGTTTTGATGGTTTTGGTATATTATATACTAGATCTGTGTTTGATTCTATTGTTAAAATTCTGCCCACCATGTGTTTGATTCTATGTTCAAGTGAGAACTCATCATAAACAATTGGAACATGCTTATGAAAATTGTTGTGATCCATTAAATGCTTACTGGAGAGGAAAAAAAAGGAGTAAGTAGATCATTGTTAAGGTGGATATTTGTGAATGTTTTTCTTGTAGCAAGTAAAAATGTTCAAATGGATCTGCTTACCAGAACATATAATATTTACATTTCTGTCATTTTTTTCTATTGAAACTATGAAATCCTTTTATTGTGATTGATTTGTCTTTGAGTTTTTAAATGTAAGGATGTTCACTGTTTCTTTAAGAAAATCAAATTTCCCTTTAAAATTCAGATTTTTTGGGGGAATTTCGATGTCAGAACAGAGCAAAGTACTAAACTAGCCAATTGAGAATCTCTTTCTATTTGATCGTGGAGTGTATTTGTGGACGTGACAAAAATGAAATCTATTAGCACGTGTTGTCCCAAATAGTTTAAGGGCCCAATATAGGAGAAATCAAATCTTAAATCCAACTACTCAACTACAACCTCATGGTAATAACATTCCCAGATCTTATTAGTTTCTTTAGAACTATCATTACATTCTATGAGCAATACCGATTGATTTATGAGCTATCTATAATTATTTGGTTTTTGACCAAGGAACCTCGGCTTGTTTTTCTGACTACATTGCTAGCATGCTCGACAACGTAACAACATTGACTACATTGCCATCTTATCTTGGATTTGGTTGCTACATGCTGTCTATATTCATAATTCTAGTTGTGTCGGATTAATTTGTGGTTGATTAAGTTTTGTTTTTCACTTAGTTCTGAATTATATGAATGAAAGGGACACCAAACATATTGCTTTCCTTTTGGTTTGATAGCCAAGTTGTCTTTAGAGTATACTGTACATTGTCTAAGATTTAAATCCTCGATAAATCTGCAGATTCATCACCTGTAGGTACCTTTAGTGATTGAAATATTGCATCCCAAATTCGTGACAATGGGCAATGAAGCTTTATTGTCACAAATAATATACATCATGGAATTTTATTTTATTTTTTTGGCAAATTTTTTTTTTTTTTTTTTTTGTATCCATTTTTTTTTTTTTTGTTGCAATGTGGGGGCATTCCGAGAATCGAACTCGGGACCTCTCGCACCCAAAGCGAGAATCATACCACTAGACCAAATGCCCAACTGTGTGGGTCATTTGCTAATTAATTTTAATCAATGTGTTTGTTAAGGTTGACTAGTTGCAGTGGAGAATTACAGCCAACATGTTTGACTCAAGTTTGATACTTTTTAGATCTGTTTAATTCTTAGTCACTTCAATTAGGTGATGTAACTTTGATGTTTGTGATTGATTTGTAACATTAGATTTTATTTTACTAGTGAGATTATATATTTGTTCACGATTTTTTCAATTTTGGCATTGATATCGGCTTCTTCCGTATGTCTTGATCAAATTAGTTAGAAAATTGAATATGTATTTACTGAGTTTTCCTCTTCCTCCTGTATTTATATTTTACTATTCATTAATGTAGATCTAGTAGAACTGTATTTGTATTTATTAACCTTATAATGACCTGATGAATTTTTCTTTCATAGTCCTTATTATATTTCTGCAAATTTGACTGCTCATTATAATTTTTAAATACATGATATGTTTCTCTCTTGCTATTTTAAATTCAAAAAAAATCTTTGCATAAGAAAAAAATTGTAATCGTATTGAATGTGTTTAGATTTGAATTAATGCAATCTTTTGGGAGCTCTTTCAGTACCCATCAGAAATACATGTAGTTCTAATCTCTTACACTAACTAGATCTGATGTGTTAGTTGAAGCATTTGTAGAAAGACAATAATGAATGCTTGGACAGTACGATGGACCTATTTGAAGCATTCGTAGCACTCCAAGAAGTTGTGTCATCTATTAACTATGTATGTGGTGTGTACATTATTGTACTACAAGTTGCCTTGGAGAGGTACCAATCTAGGTTGGATATTAAAAGGTCACCACATCCCTTCCAAGCACAATTAGACTATTTGAATGGATTGGTGAAGGATATCGATATTGATTGTCATGAACAACTCCGAGTGAATAGGCATACCTTCATGTGTCTTTGTACACTTGTTCGAAGTGTGGGATTATCTGATTCCAAATATGTCCTCTTAGAGGAGAAAGTTGCAATGTTCTTAAATGTGATTGCACACGACTATAAGAATCGCAACATCAAGTTCAATTTCATGTGGTCTGGGCAAACAGTTAGTCAGTACTTTAACGATGTCCTTAAGGTGTCTTACTTAACACACCAGAGCCAATAACTGCAAAGTGCACAGATGATAGATGGAGGTGTTTTCAGGTATTACATGGTTTAATTTCATTTTTCATGCAACCAGTACTTTTGCAGGCCTTAAGGGTCCGCTCGAGCGGGTAAGTACACGCTCGAGCGGGGACCCTAATTTCTGGAATTTTGTTCATGCGTTCTGTGTTTCGTTTTCCGTTCTCTTTCACTTGTAATCACTCTTAGGCGTGTGTTAAACATTATAAATGAGTTAATGAGATAAGAATAAAGCCTAAAGAGGAATATGTGAATTAAGGGACGGATTGAATTGTTCATGACCCTTTTGTGTGCATGGAATGTGTAGGGTCAAGCTCCAGGGCGAATCCACAAGCCGATCACTGTGAGTAATATCAATATTTGAAAGCTTGTCAATGTCCAATTGTTATTCCCTTATAAACTTTATGGGTTGTTGATTGGGATTGTGGACAAAAGTTTGACAGGGATCAATGAATGGACCAAAGGTCGTTTAGATGAATATGAATGGACCGAAGGTCGTTCTGTCATGAATGAGTAGGCCGAAGGCCATTTTGACGTAAATGAATGGGCTAAAGGGCAGAATGTTTTGATAGAAATGAATGGGCCGAAGGCCGTTTTGACATGAACGAGTAGGCCGAAGGCCGTTTGACATAAATAAATGGGCCGAAGGCCGTTTGAGATAAACGAGTAGGCCGAAGGCCGTTTGAGATAAACGAGTAGGCCGAAGGCCGTTTGAGATAAACGAGTAGGCCGAAGGCCGTTTGAGATAAACGAGTAGGCCGAAGGCCGTTTGAGATAAACGAGTAGGCCGAAGGCCGTTTGAGATAAACGAGTAGGCCGAAGGCCGTTTGAGATAAACGAGTAGGCCGAAGGCCGTTTGAGATAAACGAGTAGGCCGAAGGCCGTTTGAGATAAACGAGTAGGCCGAAGGCCGTTTGAGATAAACGAGTAGGCCGAAGGCCGTTTGAGATAAACGAGTAGGCCGAAGGCCGTTTGAGATAAACGAGTAGGCCGAAGGCCGTTTGAGATAAACGAGTAGGCCGAAGGCCGTTTGAGATAAACGAGTAGGCCGAAGGCCGTTTGAGATAAACGAGTAGGCCGAAGGCCGTTTGAGATAAACGAGTAGGCCGAAGGCCGTTTGACATAA
>NW_021025344.1:51635-65086 GCF_004153795.1 Camellia sinensis | reverse complement strand
AAGGGACCAAAAGAATAATACAGATTTAACTAGCCTACAAGCTAATTAAATACTACAGATCACCCAATTAATTAACAAATCAATTAAGTAAAGAAAGCGTAAAACGCCTCGGGAAGAGGGTCCAATGCATGCGTGCTCGGATTTGCTCAGAAACCCGTCGCCATGCACAAGTTGCCTCTGTTTTCCTTGCTCTGCTCCTCTGAAAATTGCAAAAGTCCCAGGGAGCACTCTATCGACACTGTGGAACACCACCGGCTAAGACAAATGGTCATCGACCATGGTAGGATGGTCATCGACCATTGATTGAGCTCTCGGCCACAAACTTTTGGTCGATCGGCACTCTATGTAGTCAACTGGCCATCTTTGTCTGCAGAAACCTGTTTTGACAGTAGCAGAGGGCAAAACATGGCATGACAATGCATTTCAAGCAATGTTTGCACTAACCACACTTTTTATCATATTCATGACTCAAAGGAGCATGGTACTTGATTCTCGGACCACCAATCGCACATTTCAATGCGTGATGGCCCTAGGAACCAAGTTGTGCATTTTGATTTCAAATGTAATGCAAGCCAAACAAACAAATGAGGCCTAACTTCTATCATACTCAATTCAAGAGGCAAGGCATGCATGTCAAATACAACCTAAGCATGCACTCTAAACATGCAACATGAGCATGCAAATGGACATGCAAGGATGCAACTAACAAGCATGCAAAGTGTAATGTCAACATGCACACATGCAAGGCATACATATAACATGTTAGACAACTTAACAAGAAATACATGCCAAACGCAACACTATTCAAGCATGCAACAACATGTCATGAACCAAGTATCTAAACATACAATCATGCATGCAAACATGGTTCGATACTTAAGCACAAAGAGGCAACTTTTAAGCACACTTAAAAGGAGATAAACATGGGCATATAGAAAGCATGCTAGGCTCTGAAATTGCATGAAATAGAGGTGCCAAATCAACTAATTAAAGCAAGCAAAGCATGCAAGCAAAGCCAAAACTCAAGGCAAGCCAAAGATGTATTGAACTACACTTAGCAAAATCAAATATGACATGATTTGAACAACCAAAGTCAGAGTCTTAGCATGTTAAAACAAAGCCAAAAACACATCTAGATGGCATCTAAATGGTCTAAACATGCAAGCATACAAAAGAGGCCAAACATGGAGAATAAGATGACAACCTTATAAAACATTAAAGGGACATCAAATGCAAGCATACAAGCATACCATGAGGACTGAAATGATACTATAAGTGGTTCTAAGCCACTAAAACGATGCAAGGATAGCATGCTAGAGGGTCCGATACTTAAGGCCTACAAGAGGGATTACATGGTAGCTATACAAAGAAAACCATGGATGACCCAAACAACCAAAAACAGTCCTCAAGCACACTAAAACATTCATAAAAGCTTCACAAAGCTAAGCCAAAAACAAGTAAGCATAGTGGTCTAAATGCTAGATACATGTTAAGGCAATTTCATGGCGTTGCAAGACAAGTATGCAAAGCAAGCATGGTGTGTCTAAACCAAGTAAAAAGAGTGCTATATCATGGAAAAATAAGCACAAATAACACTTAAGACATGGCCAACATGAACTTAAAAAGGATGCTCACACATGAGGCAAAAATGGCCCTTTTCAAGGACAACAAGGAGAAGGGGTGGCCCTCTCCTTCTTAGGACCTCAAGGCACCATCCTCATCACTGAAATCCCTCAAGATTTCAGTGGTGAGGAGGCCCAAACAAGGTGGCCTCGGAGCTCACGCAAAATAGCACAAAATGGGGCCAAACAAGCCCTAAGAGGGGTCAAATGACCTCAAACAACAAAACACCCTTAAACAACTATTTAAAGAAGGCAAAAACAAGACTTTTATGTGTTATACATAGAGTCTAAAAAAGGTTACAAGATAGGCAAAAAGACTATGCAAATGTGGGGTAAAAAGGGCAAGAATTTTACCCTTGCTGACCCTCTTCAAGAATGATGCTCCAGCAGCTTCTTCAAGCTCAAAACCACCCAAAAACACTAAGAACAGCGTTCTGGTCCCTCAACAACCAAGAGAAGGTGTAGGACTAGGTGTTTGTGTGCAATAGTAAGACTAAACACACACACAAGGCAAAAGAGAGGGAGAAATAGAGATAGAATAGATATACTATGCTAACCCTAGAACCAGAGGTCCCCTGGGATTTTTTTCTAACCCTAATGGAGGGAGAAGAGGCTCCTTCTTATAGAGCTCACTCTTGCAAAGCTTCTCAAGTAAGCTAGTCAAGAGAGATATCCCTCCATACACGTGTATGGAGGGGAGCAAAGTGGGTGCCAGCTATCACAGCTGGCACAAAATATTTGCCAAAAGCAGATGCACAGTTGTCGGTCGGCCAAAAATGCAATTTGACCAAAATAGATGGCCGGTCGACCATCTAGAGTGCCGGTTGGCCAAACATTTGGCCGATGGCAACAAAACATAGCCGGTGGCCTCAAGCCATGGCCGGTGGAGTGTGGGGATGGCCAACAAGCCATACCCTGCCCTCCAAAGCAAAAACGCAAGTGTTTGGTGCAAAACCAAACACAAAACAGTCGAGTCGAGAGATCCTAAGGCAAGGCGCGTAGCCGAGACCTCCGGGAACTCAAGACGAACACAAACAAGGATGATCACCGAGTGTTCAAACGGTAACGTCCAAGTCTTGAGGACGGTCAAAAATTGGGTGTCTACAATAATGTGAAAATTTAGTTGTGTAGAAGATATTGGAGATGCTACATTTCTAGCTTACACACATCACTATTCTACAAACTATTGTGAACATTGCTTTTCTTAGTTTAATATTGAACTTGAGTTGATTGGTGGATCAAAAAAACAAAAAACATAATCTGTTACTTGTGGTCTTGATGGGTGAATCAAACATAATCTGTGTTTAGACAAATCTATGTTCAAACATAATTTTGCGTGTGTACTTTTAGGCCATGTTTGCATGTGTTTAATTACCATTTTGTGTGGGTGGTGGGTGGGTGTGTGGTGGTCATGTTTGGTTTGGTTTTTATGAACTTGTTTTAAAATTAATTTGGTGAAAGAAATTTAAAAAAGATAAATTAAAACACTTATTATTAAATCTATATAATTTTATATTTTAGAAGGCCAAAAATAATTTTTATAAATTTTAAAATATTTTTTTATATTTATTTTATCAAATTAGTTTATATATTTTTTTTAAAAAAAATTAAAAAACAAACCAAACATGGCCTTTGTATTTTGTATTTTAATTTTGCTTTTATTTATTTATTTATAATTTTTTTCAAAATCACATTTATAAAGAAATTTTGATAAAGTAAAAATTATGAAGAAACATTGCTGGAGGGTAATATTGGAAAAGAAAATAAATATAGTTGTAATTCTACATTCATAGGTTTCTTATCCCATGCAAATCAAACAATGGACAAGAGGATAATTTATCCTACTAATCCAATTGGATAATTAATACCACACTAATTTAATAGGATTATTAATACTTCACTATTAGTCTTGTGAAATCAAACACGGCCTAGAATTATGAAGAAACATTGATGGAGGGTAATATTGGAAAAGAAAATAAATATAGTTGTAATCCTACATTCATAGGTTTCTTATCCCATGCAAATCAAACAATGGACAAGAGGATAATTTATCCTACTAATCCAATTGGATAATTAATACCACACTAATTTAATAGGATTATTAATACTTCACTATTAGTCTTGTGAAATCAAACATGGCCTAGTTGTATGAAAGAAAAAAAGATATTGTCATCTCCTAACTACTTAAAATGTATAATTATCTTTATTTATTTCAATATTCACCCACTATCTACATTGATTTTAGTTAATTTTGTGTTACAAAATAGATATCAATATAATTTTATCTAAAGTGTTGAGTGAACTATATTTTTTTTTAATTTCAAGAAAAGAGCGTGTAATTTACACTTTATAAAAAATTTATTATTCCTAAATTATTTCTCAAATTACGAAGCAAATAAAATAAAAGATACAAGTACATTGTGAGAAACTTTATTCATCCGGACAAAAATGTGAAAAACCACAATCAATTTTTATTTTCTTACCTACAATAGAAATTACAATCAATCAATCTTTTATTTTCATGATCCGTATATAGTAGAAATCTTTCATATTAGAGGAGTTTTTTTTTTTTTTGGTTTTTGTTTCAGGGGAAGTTGTTAGAGCATCTCCAATCTTTCATCAACTTTTTTATTTATTTTTATTTTTTTTATCGAACTTAAATCTAGTTTTTAACAAAAAATTTATTAAATGAGAGATGAATTAAATCTTTCATCAAATTTTCAACAACTCTTTTTTTCACTAAAGTTTGTTAAAATTATTGAAAGATGAAGGATTGGAGATCATTTTTTTTTAAATGAGTTTTTTGGGATAAGTATTTAAAAAATATTTGATGACAAAATTGATTCTCACCATTGAAGTGAGTTATAAGAGCATCTCCAACAGTTCACTATTGTCACGCCCCACTTTTTATTACACGAAGTCATTTCCAAATTCATGAATTACTTTCAATTTCAGAGATTTCATGCGGAAATAACTCAAATGTTTAACTAGTAGAAATGAATAACAATTCTCTTATCCGAATGCAAATTAAATACAACATGAGCATTCTAAATAAACTGCCCGAGGGCTTACATCATTAAGGAATCAAGAAGAAGGGTGTAACCCTTTCACATATATGGCATTTCGCCAACACAAAAGAGGCCCCGTGGCTAACAAATAAGAAGATCCAAATCTTGTAGCACATCCTGCTTAATACCTGAAAAAGATTCAACAACGTGGGAGAAACATATAGTCCAGTAGGGATCTCTACAAGATCTTCAACAATAACAACTTACAAATAGCTATGATCATGAATGCTCAATCTCGTACTAGAATAATAATGTGGCAGTTTATACAAAAATATACATAAGTATAAACTTTTCTCAAAACAGTCAATCCATTCAGCGCTATAAGCGATTCATCTTTCATTTCATTTCATTATCCATTGTTCCCAAACTTTCATAACAATAACAACTTCTTAAAAAAATCAATTTCTCTATGCCCATTACCTTTCTCCCATTTTCCATACTTACAACAGATTTTTCCCTTTTTCAAAATATACTTTCAAATACCCAATTTTCCTTCACACTTTCCCAAAATCTCAGAATGACATTTTGGTTTGTTTCCAATACATTCATATCTATACATGCATGCCTTCAATAAAAGGGAGATAACAAATCATCAACATGTATATCATCAACAAATGAGGCAACTTGGCCCTTCGAAATTGTAACCATCACAATCCATGATATACTTAGATACACTGAGACAAAAACAATAAAACTCTGCTCTACTGGCTATATGCACAGTAAGCCAATGATACAACTCTCACAACGGTATGCCATTTTACCAGGCGCTAGCTGGAAGAGTGTGGTACCTTAGATTCTCAGCGCAGTCAGTTCTCCAGGCGCTAGCTGGAAGGTAACGATACCTCTGATTATAAGTGCAGGGTATAACACCATTAATCACAATATAACAGAGTATAACCAACAAGGGTAATACATACACATAAACTATCAAGATACATAAGCAATGTGTTAAAGTATATGAACACATAGGTATGTGTCGAGTACATCCCCTATCTCCTCCCTAACAATTACACATATATAATGTATCATAGCACTTCATTACATACAATGTTCAATCAACACAGGTGTAATGCATGCACGACAATTCAACACAACCATGTCATCCTCCACCGATGACCAAGGACAAAACCTCTAGATTTATGATTTTAATACATCTATTATAAAGACTCAACTTTCATGAGATCTTAAACCCAACAATGACACTAGTACGATAGGTGTGGGTAAAACCCTCAAACGTGTGTATTCAACACTCATGATACAACAATTCGATTCTCATTTTCATTTTCTAAAACTCACATAGAGTTAACATTACATTACCCATTTCCAAGATCGGCTTCCAGGATTTTCCAATTCCAAAACCCCTTTTTCATTTCATAAAACCAATATCATTCCTCGCATAACTTTCCAAATCAATTATGCAAATTAATTCATAACAGTAAATTAGGGTTTTTCTCCCTATTTCTCAATATTGACCAAAAAGGCTCAAATACCAACAACAAACAACAATAACCTCATTTGAGAACCAAAATATATGTGTATTGGCCCGAAGTACAAAACCCCTCTTTTAATTTATCAAATCAAATATAAATTAGGGCCTTTTCTTCTTTCAACAAGGATATACTAATTTACACCCCAATTAGTCCAAACCACAATCAATGATAACAAACCCATTTTCAAACAACCAACCCTAGGTTCACCCCCATGATTTTCAAACAAAACCAACATGGATATAATTTTCATGCAATACAAAACTACCACATGTTTATCTATAGACGAAGCATTGTAAAAAAACAAGGAAATCCCTACCTCAAATTCAGAGCTCAAATGGAGAAGATGAAGAATTTCGAAATGCTCCAAACCTTAAGATTTTCGGATTGATAGGAAACCCACACCGAGCTCTACACTTTTTATAAAGGCACTAGGGTGGAAGATCACTCAAACTAGATCAAACCCTAGAGAGAAGGTGTATTCTAGAGAGATGAGCTCTCAAAAGAGGGTTTAGAAAAGTAAGAGAGAGAAAGGAAATGTGAAAAGTGATTTAAAATCACCCAGCTGCCAACTGATATACGCATGACCCGCTCGAGCGGAGAATAGGACGCTCAAGCGTCAAACACAAAAACTGGACTCGCTCGAGCGCAATAATACCCGCTCGAGCGCCAAGACACAATTGCAAATTACACCCGCTCGAGCGCAAAGGAAAGCCCGCTCGAGTGTAGATTACACTCCACCAGTATTTTTACAGACATCGAACACCCACTCGAGCGCCAAGAGGCCTGCTCGAGCGTAAGGAAATCCGCTCAAGCGTGAAAAACACATCTGTAGTAGTTTTGCATACGCACAAGATACAGAAAGTAAGCAAACTTCGCTAGAGCGTTGAATGGTCTGCTTGAGCGAAACACCAAAAATTCGGGCAACAAGGAATGAGGCTAAAGCTCAACCAACCAGTTCGTAACACGCCCAACACAATCCCAAAACTCAAATACAACGAGTAAAGGATGGAAATGAGAATACGACAACAACACCTCCACGGAACCGAGTCCGGAATACAATAAAATAAAGAAAGGGAAAATCGAGATCGCTATAACTATTTTTTTCATCAAATTTGAGTAAAAAAAGAACTAGTTCCTCAATCTGATATCAGTCGCTCTAACGGTACACTGTGTCTGTCATCAAAAGATAGTGGACGTCACCGAACAAGGAAAATTAATTTTTCGGTCGTCCTTCACTCTCTCTCTCTAGAAAAGGCAAGCAAAGCCAAAGACAGACACTTCAAGATCTCTCTCTCTCTCTCTCTCTCTATCAGTGGTAATCCATCAATCACTTCTCTTCTCTCTCTCTCTCTCTGGATTTGCATTTGGTGATTGATATACATGCACACAACATTGAAATATGTGATTCATGTGAACATTGAAACATAGTGCTTGAGATTCCAACAGAGTAATCTTCAATGGATATTTTGTCACTTCACATTATCACTCTAATTTCCTAAAAGAGGGCTTTGCTTTGCCTAGATATGATCTTCAACGATTGGTGTTCTATTTGGTGGTTTCAACTAATTTTCTTTCTTTTTTTCTTTTCCCATCGACACTTCACTTCAATCTTTTTTGGTTGTGTTTTTCTTGTTTTTTTAGCCTAATTTAGAGTAATCTTCAATGGTGATTCGTTTTAGATTAACCCCAAAATTCTATATTTATATAATATAGATCTCTATGTGGTTTTGAGTTCAAGTGAAGTAGTTAGATTGATTTAGATTATTTTATTTTTTTATTCCCCCTTCAGGTTGTTGTGCTTGATAGATAAGTTGGTTAAGATGGAGGCTGAAATCGACGCCGATTCACCACTTGATTACGCTAAATTTCAATTATTTCATAGCTGGGACACGTAGGTTCAATTCTTAGTGCCACAAAAGCAACCTTTTTTTCAAGCAGTTCGCAAGCCAAACACTATAGCTTTGCATTTTCTACATAAATCGGACGACCGATAGTTGGACGCCGGGCCAGTTGTCCGGTGGGACCCATTCCCAACGTAAACACACAATAAAATGGTGAAAGTTGATCAAGTTCCTTAGTTTGGTGAAAGTTTTGGCTCGTTCCCAATTTGATATCATTTTGATGAAATCGTTGGAGATCAAAAAGGTACCTTTTTCACCAAATTCAAATTTGGTGATGAATCTGATGAACCATTGAAGATGGTCTAACAAATCAAACTTTTGATATAAAAATTGCTTGACAAATTTGATGAAAAAAGAGGTGAGAGGTTTTTTTCATTAAATTTGAGTAAAAAAATTGATCAAAATCTTAATTTGATATCGATACTCCAATAGTTTTCATTGAAGTGAGTTATAATAAATCAAACTTTTGATCTGAAAATTGCTTAACAAATTTGATGAGGAAATAGGTAAGGGGTCTTTGTCATCAAATTTGAGTAAAAATTGGTTCAAAATCTTAATTTGATATGGGATACTCCAATCGTTTTGGGAAATTCTATTTACATACTACTAATCCGTACACACCATTAACTGATTAAATTTATATTCCAATAATATCTTCAAATTAAAATACCATTAAAGATAATATAAGGGTGTATTCCACTCATTCAAAGATTTAATATATAAAACACAAGATACTTTTCACACACCATCATCACCTATAGGCATATAAACATCCAAAATAAATTGGTTTTCAACATAGCATTTGGTTTGATTTTAGAATCATGATTTGGATTTAGAAATAAATAAATTAAAAACTCTTTTCAAAACTCATAACCAAACAAAATTTTAAAAACTCAATTCAAAAACTTTTTTCAAAATTCATAACAAAACTCTTTTCAAAACTCTATATTTTTATTCTATTTTTGAAGAACTTTTTTTTTATTTTTTCAAAAAAATATTTTGTTATTTTTTTAAATATTGGCCAAATAATTTGTTATGATTTAGATATATATGGGCAATCCAAAATGTTTTAAAATTAAAAAAAAAATTAAAATATTTTTAAACATTTAAAAAAAATTTAAAGAAAATTTTAAAAAATATTTTAAAAAAATAAAGGGTAATGGATTAATAAATTCCAAATAGTAATCTTATGAATTGTTTGGTTCTCTATTTTTTCTTATAGACCCAAAAGTCCCATTCCAATGTAAATTACATAAAGGAGTAAGCTTAAAACGCGCATGTTATGTGTTAAGGGACAAATGTGAATTTTCTCATGATGTTGAAATTACAAGTGTGAGTTTTGTCAAAACGATGCCAATTCGTACTATAGACTTTTATGCTCTTTCCTTCTTGATGAACTAATCCCACATTACAAACATGGGAAGATTCCTTAATGCATTGTCACATTGTCCAATTCACTGTTGGAAACGTTGCATTCACAAATGGAAATAATGGATTTTCACTTCTAGTTGCCAATTTCACATCGAATTTGTGGTGCAAAAACCCTACATTGTCGAAACCTTGTAGTTTGCATCCCCATTTATTCCATTTATTCGAACATTACAAAACAAATCTTCAAACATTCATGGAAACGTGAGATTTGCGTCCATATACGCAAATTGCGTAAAGTGAGAGTTTGGGGATACAAACCCTACATGGGAAACGTGGGATTAGGTAGACGCATAATTGAAGAAGTGACCGTCGGGCTCAGTATTGAAGGTTAATGACAATGAAACAAGAAGGTATGTAATGTTTGATTTCTAGATGATTGTAATGTGGAAGATCATGTTAGGGTTCATTTTGTGGTGGGTTTTAAAAGGATGTATATGTTCATTTTATGTTAGTTGAATGTTTGTTGTGTTCGTTTGTCCAGGATGCATGTTTGATGTCGACGATGTGTTGTAGTTGTTGTAATATGATAATGTCGTAATTGAATATTGGTTCGAATTTGGGTCACCTCTATTGTTAAAGTTAAGCATAATATCTTCACGTTTTTTATATTTGGTGCCTTGTTTTGTGGTTCAATTTATTGAACAATGGGGTGATGCTCCAACCAACGTTATCAAACAAATATCTTGCACAAGTTAACATTCCATTCCTATCACAAAAATCGAATCAAACATTAGACAAAAATGAATCACAAAAGGGCATTGAAGTCAACACAAATGGCACTAAATCAACTAAATACAACTTTTCAAAAAAAGAAAAGAAAAAGAGAGACTAATTTGTTCATATGAAAACTCTTAAGATTAAATGGATTAACTTTCCCTGATATGGGATTTTTTGGTAAATTTTCTTAAAATGAAATATTTAAAATAAAAATTATATATTTAAAATAATTTTTTTTTAAAATTTTTAAAAATATTTAAAAAATATTTTTTAAAAATACAGCACACAAATGTAGTAAATACAACACACATTAAAAAAAAAAATTTACAATAAAAAATATTTACCCTAAAAAATAAAATAATTTTTTTTAAATATTTTAAAAAATAAATCCAAAACAATTTCAAAATACAAGTCAAAACTGAAATCTCTTTTCAAAATTCATAACCAAACAAGTTTTTTTTTTCAAAAACTCATTTCAAAAATTTATCTTTTGAAACACAACTCCACACTCAAAATTCAATAAAAAACTAAACTAAACGGAGAGAGTTGTGGTGTCCCGAATCTCTTTAAAACAAGTTAACAAATTTTGATTCAAAATTCCTATTCCATATTGGAATCTGTATTACTTTTGAACCTCATGAATCATGTGTTGTGACCTACTCTTCTCTTTATGATTATTTGTTCCTGTCCAAAAGTATATTCCGAAACGTCGACTTGGGTCTTTGAGTGTTGGAACAAATCTAGGAATGGTGGGAGTACTCTGAAGTCATTTTTCCTAGCCTTACTTGAAAATTGAGTTTGCTTACGCGGTTCTTTGGTCGCCTGAGTGGTAAACCCGTCCATCTAGTTCTTTGTTCTGAAGTTTGAAATAATGGGAGTGTGATTTCACTACTCGAGTGAAGGTTTTACCGCTAGAGCGATCTGTTTGCAGAGGAGAAAGATTCTGAAAGTTTGAATTTACCGCTCAAGGGTAGAATCTATTGCTTGAGTGATCTGTCTAGAGTTAGGTTCGAAAAGTGTAATCACTTAAAATCTGATGTAAATAACCTTTCCTTTTCACTTCTCTCTCTCTCTCTCTCTCTCTCTCTCTCTCTCTCTCTCTCTCTCTCTCTCTTTACACTTCACTCTACTCTCTTTTCTCTCATCTATCTCTAGAATACACCCACCAACCCTATTAAATTCTTGATCTCTTCAAATCCATTGGAGGTTTGACCCTAGTTCTTTCATCAAGTTTGGGGAGCACATTAAGGCCTACGACGTGTGCGGTAGAGATCAGATTTTGATACCGTTGATTTTAGGGTTTTTTCTCATCTTTCTCTCCAACCTTGATGTAGGGAGTTTTTTTGAATTATATATATGATTTTGGCATGTCTAAGCCTATTACTTTGATGAAATCAATGTGTTATGAGTGAGGGTTTGAGTTGTGGGTTTTGATTGTCCTTCAATAGGGATATGTTCTCATCTCTCTTATGAAATTAATTTCATTTATGAAATGTGTGACTTTTGGAAATCCATTGATGTTAATACCTTTTATAAATGAGAAAATTTATTTTGAAAGGAAAACCCTAGATTTTTGGAAATTGGAGAAAAGTTTTTTTTATAAAGAAAACTCATGACATCATGAGATTTTTATTGAGAAAAATGAGGAAAAGCATATGTTTATATATTGTTGAACCATCTATGAAATGGATGGATTTTGTTGAGAAATGTGCCATGGATAATATGTTGAGAATACTTAGATCATAGGCTTTTGGTAATTACATAAATTGTGAATATGGAATTGTGTCATATGTCACACGTATATGGAGGTCAGTTATTATTCGAGAAATTGAGAAATATTGAATGTTGGATGTCACATTGAGAAAAATGTTGAGAATTGTGAAAAACTGTACAATGAGGTTATATAACTACATTTGCATTTCATTCATTTGCATAACTTTTGAATATTGATTATTAAGACTATGTTTTGAAACTTGAGTAATTGTTTTGAGAAAACAATTAAGATCTTAAAATGTTTTGGGGTAAATATGTTTGGTAAGTTCGGATGGAAGTGTAGTTTGGTATTTATTAAGTTGGCTTGAGTGTCATGGTGAAAGACTGAAAACATGTGTAGAGCAAGCACCACGTGCTTTCTGGTTAGGAACTAGTAAAGTGATTATTTGGTAGTGCTTGATATGCCAAATTGCAGACACCAGCTTAGGAATTACCCGAGTCATATTTACTGCTCCATATTTGAATTTTGAATTCATTGAGATAATGTGTTTTTGAAAAGAGTATTGCATGTGATTTTCAAAAGGATAAAACTTGCGGTTTTGGAGCATGACGTGGCATTGCATCCAATTTAAGACTACTTAAAACATATATACTTTGTTAAGATCTTCTTACTGTAACGCCCCCTCCCCCCCAAAAAAAATACAATAATCCAATCCATAAGATCTATGAACATAACAGAATTAATATACTTTCATTCATCAGAATTTGTATTACAAAAGGTATTACATGAATTATACATTCATAAATGTTCATCCTGAATCTATATCATGTAACATTAACTATTAGCAACAAAATAAATGCCCTACGGGCTTACATCTTTCCAAGATATCACTTGGTTACAACAAAAGAGTCATAAGCTCAACACATGTAAAGCCCTTGGCTTGAATAAACATTTAAACATTCACAAAACTAAACAGAGCCTCCAGCTCCGTTGTCCTCTCAAGCTACGTCCTTGGAGGAAGCATATCACCAGTACCTGAAAATGGTTTTCCAAGTAGGGTGAGCCAAAGCCCAGTAGAAATAGTCTAATACAATGTATGAGCTTTAACTAAGGTATAAGTGCCAGATAAATGTTCAATGCTCACGACCAACTTATATCCTTCCCATGATCATTCAATACTGTTATTCATATCTCGATCCATTCTCATTTTTTCATTTCAAGTCATATGACAAGTATACATAATTTTCCAAAGGATCCAATCGAGACTATAACTCAGTGGTTCTCTACCAACATAACTACCATACAAACACTTCAACCTTGCCATTTTACGGAGATTTTATCTGCGGGATCGGCACCCATATATACACAAGATTTCGGGACTTTCACCCTGGACACTCCGGCCAACTTCATTCTCAATGGAGTCCATCCCCTATCTCGTCCCAAACAATGGAGTACATCCCCTTTCTTCTCCTAAAATATTATACATATACAATGTATTTAAATTCATC
>NW_021025344.1:0-42815 GCF_004153795.1 Camellia sinensis | reverse complement strand
CATTTCTTGTATAGCTCACACTGCTTTTCATCTGTTCATCCCAAACACATTCTTGCACTGTATTTCTTACACTGCCTTGTATCTGCTTGTCCTACTTATAGGGGGATTCACATGCCATCCGAGGATATGGGACCACCTCCCCGAGGGAGTGGTATATGGAGCTTCCCGACGCAGTCCGTCACATCATCGACGAGGCCGGCTTCAGGGCATTTTGTATGGGGCTCTCACGTCTCATAGCGAGCCGGCCTCTACTGGGTGCTTTGGTAGGGAGGTGGTGGGATACCACCGATTCCTTTCACTTCTCTACTGCAGGGGAGATGACGATGACTCCCTTTGACTTCTTTATGCTCAGCGACATAGCGGTAAGGGTTCATCCGATTCCTTACGACACAGACATGGGCGTGTGGGAGGCCGCTCAGACCTACTTGCTGGGGATTCGCCCACCCATCTCTCGATCAGGGATGGTCCGATATACATGGTTCACTAATCACTTCAAAGGGACGACGCCGACAACCCGTGAGGAGACCGAGTACTATGCCTGAGGCTTCCTCATCTTCTTGTTTGGCACTACTCTGTTTGCCGACCTGGAGAACACCGTCAGGCTCTACCTCATGAGCACCCTGGTGGACTTGTCACGCGTCCGATTCTACAACTGGGGCGGTGTAGGCTTGGCCACACTATACGGGTACATGAGCTCCACCTCCCGCCGAAGCGGGCATCTGCTCGAAGGCTACTGGACGGCCTGGGAGGTAGATCCTACCCTTCTGCTTTACATTTCTACTTCGCATTTCCCGCATACTACACATATTCTACCTTCTTTCAAAAAAATCTGTTTTCAAAAACGATTTGCTGGATTTGGACTCTTTGGTGATTTATCGGTCTTGCATTGCACTTTGCCAGACTAGATTCAGAACCGTGGCTAATTTGAGTCCGAACTGTAGCATGAGGCCCACGGGCACGTCTACACTATGCAATGACAAAAAATGTATGCACTTTGTGCAATGACAAAAAATGGTGCACAGTAAAACGATTCGATCGCAACCTCCAACCTAACTCTCGGAGGAGTTGCAAGAATTTAAAAGGATACACCTCATTCATGTTGCGTACCACACACTGAAAACACAATTCAGAGCTTCCATAGAGGCCACTTGAGCTTAAAAAATGTACTTCCCTTACACTTTCTTGAGGGATCAAGGCACAAAACAACAGAACAACATCCAAGGAGAGCACCAAAGGCCTGCCGACCACTTTGGAAAGCTACCGACCACCCATTGGCCACAAAATAATGTCATCGGCCACAAATGGTGGCCGGTCAGCCACCGATGATAGATTTGGGGCAGTTTTGGCATTTCACTACGGGTCTTTAAGTGTAGGGCTTCAACCCTTATTCCCTCACTTCTCCATTGCCGAAAATCACTTTTTTCCTTCTTTAGACCTTAATTCGCCTTAGATCCGAGCCTTGAACGCGTTTTCCAACGCCCAAAAACATTTTCTTCGTTAAACCCTCATAGTTTACACCGCTTTGAATTGATCGAAAGTTGCTTTTGGTGTTCTTTTCTTCATTTCCACCACTTGAGGTTTGTTTCCCTCGAGTTACCCTTGAGTTCGGCGCCCTTTTCCGAGCTTTGACCTTTTCTTCCATTTTTCCTCTCTCAGAGTTGACTTTTGTTGACTTTTGGCATTCCCTGCCCATTTTCCACATTTTAAACCATTTTCTCATCTTTCCTTGAGATGGTAGACGACATCCCACATGACAGAGCTCCTTCGGAGATGGAGGTGGATCTAGAATTCGAGTCATTGCCACTCAGCATTCGACCGTTCGACCCGATAACGTATCATTCCGAGATACACGTGCTA
This sequence comes from Camellia sinensis, assembly GCF_004153795.1. NCBI lineage: Eukaryota > Viridiplantae > Streptophyta > Magnoliopsida > Ericales > Theaceae > Camellia > Camellia sinensis. Next base: position 40,958 of record NW_021025344.1, on the reverse strand, counting down.
CCTCCCGATAGTATCCGCCAGTTTAGGGGGTTTGCACGAGGCACTCCCGAGGACCTTTTATTGCGCGAGCCGGAGTCACATTTATCCCATATCGCCTCCGAGGTGTACACTTTTTCTTTATTTTCCACAATGTAGGTTGCATTTCTTGTATAGCTCACACTGCCTTTCATCTGTTCATCCCAAACACATTCTTGCACTGTATTTCTTACACTGTATTTCTTACACTGCCTTGCATCTGTTTGTCTTGAACATACTCTTGCACTGTATTTCTCACACTGCCTTGCATCTGTTTGTCTTGCTTAGAAGGGGATTCACATACCATCCGAGGATACGGGACCACCTCTGCGAGGGAGTAGTATATGGAGCTTCCCGATGCAGTCCGTTACATCATTGATGAGGCCAGCTTCAACGCATTTTGCATGGCGCTCTCACGTATTATAGAGAGGTGGTGGAATACCATCGATTCCTTTCATTTCTCTACGGTAGGGGAGGCGACGACGACTCCCTTTGACTTCTCTATGCTCACCAGCATAGCAGTAGAGGGTCATCCGATTCCTTACGACACAGACATGGGCAAGTGGGAGGCCACTCAGATCTACCTGTTGAGGATTCGCCCACCCATCTCCCGATCAGGGATGTTGCGATATACATGGTTCGCTGATCACTTCAGAGGGACGGCACCAACGACCCACGAGGAGACCGAGCACTATGCCCGAGGTTTCTTGATGTTCGTGTTTGGCACTACTCTATTCGCCGATTGGGCGAACACTGTTGGGCTTTACCAGATGAGCGCCTTGGTGGACCTGTCTCGTGTCTGGCTCTATGATTGGGGCAGCGCAGGCTTGGCCACACTATACGTGTATATGAGCTCCACCTCCTGCTGGAGCGGGCATTTGCTAGGAGGCTACTGGAGGGCCTGGGAGGTATGTCCTACCCTCCTGTCTTGTATTTCTCGTTATGTCTTCTGCTTCACATTTTCCGTACACTGCACACACTGCACACTGTACTACACAATCTGCTTTCTACTTTACATTATCGACACGCTGCACACACTGTCTGCCTTCTGCATTGCATTCTTTGTATACTGTATACACAATCTACTTTCTACATCATTTGTATTCATTCGTGGTATTCTCACTGTTGTCCTTCCACCTTCTGCTGTTATGGATGTACGCCTATTTTCCGAAGCTTGCCCTAGAGCCAGAGGTGGAGATGCCACCTGCTGTGCCGTACTCCCACAAGTACAATGGGAGATGCTAGTGGAGGCCCCGAGAGTCCTTCTCATTTTTTCGTCGATTCTTCGACACCGTGACCGCAGCAGAGGTAACTCAAACCTTACAGTTATTTCAGCTTTACTTCATATTGCATCTCTTATGGCATCTAACAATCTATGTATTCACTATTTGCAGATCACCTGGCAGCCGTGGGCAGTGATGCCTGACGGGTTTAGAGATCAGTTTGCCAGCGCTCGAAGGCTTCCCGATTTCGGATCTTGCTCGAGGGCCTAGTTTGTCGAGCGTGGTTCTTAGGGGAGCGATTCCTGCGCCAGAGCCTCGGCTTGCCCGAGCCGGTAGTTCCGATGCTGCCTCCCACATAAATAAGGATCACAGAGGGATTCGCCATGCAGGAGATGATCGATTTCACCAAAGGTTAGGACGCTGACTTCTTCAGACTTGAGGGCGATTACACTGCCTTTATCTAGACATACCTCATGCCACCTCTGGCTGGCGCCCACGAAGATGAGAGAGCTAGAACTCCAGCTGCGGGAGAGAGAGCCAGAGGGTCTAGGGCGACCAGGGCTTATGATAGGAGAGGTTCTCAAATGAGACAGAGGGCGGGATGGCCAGAGCTGCCTGCCACATTGACTTGCTGGTGACCCACAGGGGAGGTTTACCAGATTCCCATCGAGCCTGTACCAGCTGGTCACGAGCTTGTCGGAGTTCAAGGCCCGACCCCGGTATGTACTATACCTTACATTTTGCACATTCAATTCATTTCAGTTATGCTTTGTAGACCGCTGATCATCTCAACGCAATTACAAGCATCCATAGAGTACACCAGGCAGGCTCTCGAGCTAGCGGCTTCTCTGATGGGGATGGTTCAGACGAGCATGAACCTACTCAGCCTCTACAGGATTCTGGTAAGTTTCTTCAGCTTACATTTCCAGCCATCAAACTTCCTGCCGATACATCAGCATTTCATCTGCAATCTGCTTCATACTGATCTGAATACATTACATTAACAACACTGCATTGATACACTGCTCCCATACACTACATGCAACACTACACTCATCTTTGCATCCAATATATACCATAACTGATGTATTTTGACAAATTGCCCTTTTCAAATTCCTTTTTAGATGCCAGGCCCACCGGACGTCCCAGCGGGAGCCGCAGCAGGACCTTCAGTGCCTCCCCCGACAACAGGGAGAGAGAGACGAGGGACTCCAACGCACAGTTGAGGCATAGCTAGACGTACTCATGGTGAGAGCGGCCCACCAGAGCCTATCTCGGATGATGATGAGACAGATGAGGACGAGGAGCCAATGAGCCCCCAGTCAGAGTCATCTGAGGGTGGAGGTGACGGCACCGGCTCGAGTTCTGAGGGCGGTAGGAATGCTGAGGTGGGCTTCGAGAAGGGGAGCGGAGACTTCTTTGGATCAAGTTCGGACATAGATTGAGACAGTGGCACCGATGGCGATAGCTCTGAATCCGCTCTACTGAGGAAGAGGACGATGAAGGTCTCTCGATCCTGAGGTAACTGGCACCAATTCAGATGTTTTTGCTTAGTTTTCTTTTTTCCAGTAGTGTTAGCGCATTGTATAGCTCCAGGTAGTGTTTTTTTTTTTTTTTTTCTTAAAAACTTGTACTCCTTCTATAAAAAGAAACCATGATTGGAATGAAAAATCAACTTTTCAATAAAAAAGTGTTATGTTTTTCTTTTTTCATTTTGAGCATCACATTGCACCATTTTGCACAAAAATAGGATTTGAGAACATTGTATTGGCAATTCCTTATTCAGGTAGTGAACCAACCAACACATAATAAACAAAGTAAAATAACTCAATGAACAACAACAACTCGACAATCAATACAAATACAACTCGATAAGCAAATCAACAAAATTCTTAAAGAGAAATGGCAAAAATGCACCAAAAGCAAAACAAGACACATGTTCTTAGCACTTTCAACACATGGATGGACCAGAGGGCAAAATGGGATGCCACCGGCCATAAACAGATGCTGTCGGCCACCAAAAATGACCATCGGCCATTAGTAGTAGCCGGTCGGCTACAAAAGTGGCCATTCATCCACTAACACTAGTCGGTCAGCTACTAATGCAAGGAACCTCCAGATCGCTGCCACTTGTCTTTCACTTAGCGCCTTATCTTTTACCAAAGCTCCAACTTCGTGGTTTCTTCAATTCAACTCTATTTTTGCCACAAATGGAACCATTCTTTGCCGAAAAACTCTCAACTTGGATTGCAACTTTAGATGGCTCGAAAAAGTTAAATTTTTGAGGTTTCGGGATAAATGCACTATTCCCGCTGAGTCGTACTCCGCTGTGTTTTCTGTTCCTCCATGCCGTGGCTAGATGTTGGAACCCAGTTATGCAAGTTTTTAGCTTTGGAGGACAAGAGCTATGCCCCACAATCGAAGAATTCCAAGTTTTGATGGAATCCCAGCGTGACGAGGAAATCTTGCCCCAATCCCGTTTTAGTCACATCCAGGCTTAGGAAGGATGTGTGGGCTCACTTTACACGATGCCCGATCTTTGGTTCACAACGGGGAGTTGGATATTCCCAGCGTGATGCATCGGTTTTCCGATGCCGGCGACTGTGGCGATCGTCTCTGGCAAAGTTTTCGACAGCAAGCTGTGGACACCCCCGAACGTTCTGGGAGAAATCCCGTTTTGTTCATTGGGCTCACTACAGTTCGGACTCAAATGTCACGGTTCTAAATCTAATCAAGCAAAGTGCAATGCGAGACCGATAAATCACCAAAGAGTCCAAATCCGACAAATCGTTTTGAAAAACAGATTTTTAGAAAGAAGTGCCAAACATGGACTGCTTTGCTAGATACAGAGTCGCCACCTAAATATATTATTTTGGAGAAATTTAGGAAACCCTGACTCGTGCCTAAGGCCACGTGTCCGTCATCACCAAAGTTGCCTCAGCTCGGGAACTTGGGTACGATTGGGGGAGGTCATTTCATGAGCACCCCCGCTCGCCCGATCGAATATCGGCCACTACTAAACATGATATCAAGTTTTTGAAAACACATGTACTCTTATTCCGGTTTATTAGCCTAGAATTACTATGTGATGCGCATAGCATACAAGTATTGACTGGATTGCCTAAGTTGGAACAAAGCATCACATATCCGTTTGTTTTGAAAATGGATTGAAGTTTGCTACTCGCAAGTAGGCTAAAAAACACGGGTTTCGACGAATTATTCCAACTCACGCAACCCAACCTTCACCCACAGGCATTCAGGCAGTTATATCACATAAGCACATAGCCTCATGGTAAGCATGCTATCATGGCAGTCACTCACACACATTCAAGGATGCTAAAGCATAAACACTGACCGAGTACTCCAAGCCAAGGAAAGAAGCTAATTAGAAATCATGCATGAATCCTAACTATGCTAAGAATGCCTAATGCAACACATGCAAAAATGCAACTATTATAGGCTCGACTATTCTAAGATGGCATATGAGATGCTACAGATAACATGTACTCAACTTGGAATTGAAATACCGTGTAGTTAGTATGATGCGCCGAGCCCAATGCATGCAAGACAGATGAATGGATGCAAACATGCGAGCATAAGGATGCCAATTGAAACATGCCCTAAAACTAACCATCGTAAGCTGGTAAATAAAAGGGGGAAAGAAATGGGGGTTGGAAGACATACATCACACACACGCACACTTATTACAACATTCCCCTCTCTCGGAGGGTCCGAATAAATAATACAGACCGAATGATTAATCAACTATCCTAGCTAATTAAATATTACAAAGCCCTTAATTTATTAATAAATCAATTACAAAACAATCTAAGTATAAAATTAAAGAGGCCGCCGCAGCTCCACCTCGAAATGATTGGATGATGCATGCTCGATTCGCCTTGCTCGAAAACCCATTGCCATGCCTCTGTTGCCTCTGTTTTCACTGTTCTGCACCTCTGAGAATTGTGAAAATCCTAAGGTTGCTTCTGAACCACTCCCTGAGTACTTTGGGATGCCACCGGCCAAGAGAAAACACCACCGGCCATGGAAATATGGTCATCGACCAAAAATGGGATCACCGGGTCAATTTTGATAGTCGGCCGACACTGAAAGTGGCCGACCGGCCATTTATTCCTGTAGAACACTGGTTTTGCTGTAGTAGAGGACAGACAGTGCATGGTAAGGCGTTTACAAGACAATGTATGCACGACCACCCTCCCTATCATACTAAGAACTCAAGGGAGTATGGCTCCTGACCCTCGGGCCACCAATCACGTATTTCGATGCATGATGGCCAAAGATGTCAAGTGTGCAAATCAATATGAATGAATGCAACAAAACAAATGAATGCTACACACTCTATCATGTTGAATCAAGAGTGTCGGGGATCGAGGATTGAGGTACGTTTTGTCACTTCAAGTACGAACGTCCCTCATTCCTCATGTTTGGTTTGACACTCCATACCAAACAAAATGTAATGCATGCAAGTATGCCAAATATAGTGCAATGCATGCAAACAATGCAACATGAGCATGCCAACTCAAAGTAATGCAATGTAACATGAATATGGCAAGTGCAACATGGCTCATGCATGCACACAAAGGCTAAAGTAGCGAGCACGCCAAATGCAAAGCAACCTACACATGCATGTGACAAAAGGTAAACTAGCAAATATGTAACAAGATATACCATGTTAAGCATGTGGTTATATACAAAGATGGACTTAGACCATAGTGGGAAGACCTCAGCCATGTCCAAAACAATAGCCAAAGTGATGAATTAAGGCGCCGAAAGGGCAAAAACACGCATGTTCACACATTGATCCATAAACTATGCAACAATGCACAATTCTCAAATATGAGTGAGATGTGATAAACATGAGAATATGACAATGCAATAAGCTCTGAAAGCATGTTAAGAGTGATGCCAAATCAACTAAACAAGACAAGCATGGCATGCTAATGGACTTAAAGCTCAAAGTTAGCCAAAAGACTTGAACCATGGCCATATCAACCAAGTCACAAAGGACCAAGGTGACCCAAAACAGTCTTAGGGCAGACCAAAATAAGGCTAGAGCATGCATGGATTAAGGCCAAAACATGCTAAGAAAGGCGAGTACAACACAAAGCGTACACAAGGCCAAAAGAGGGCATTGCACTACACCTATTACAACCAAGCATGTCATGACTTAATTAAGGAAAATCAGAGTTATAATGTGCGAAAAGGAGCCCCAAAACCCACTTATATGGCAGCCCAAGGACTTAAACAAACAGGCATGCACAATGACCTATTTTAAGGCACAAAAGAACAACTCTTCAAGGCATTGAAAGGATGGTAAATGCAAGCATACAAGCATGGAGCATGGACTGAAATGGCATTATAAGTGATTCCAAATCACTGAAATAACCCAAATAAAGCATGCTCATGACTCATACACTCAAAGCTAACAAGCTAGGATACATGGTGGCTATGCAAAACATGGCAAACATGACTAAATCAACACTAAATAGTTCTTAAACATGTCACAACATGGCTAAAAACTTCATGAAGTCAAGCTAAAACATGCAAGCGTGATGGTCTAAATGCATGGTACATGTTATGACAATAGAGGGGATTACAAAGCAAGTGCATGATGCATACAGTAGGCCATCGAACCAACATGAAACAGAGGTCTAACATGATAAACTAACACCAAATACCCTCTGAAATAGAGCCAAATAAATCTATGCAAACATGCTACCTTTATGAGCCTTAAATGCAAGCAAATGAGTCATAAGGGGAGAGGGGTGTCCCTCCCCTATAGAAGACCTCAAAACCACTTCTCTACCACTAAAAATCCTCCGGATTTCAGTGGTGAGAAGGCCAAAAAAAAAGGGTTACAAAGCCCAAAGAGGAAGGCACAAAAAGAGACCTAAGAGGAGGTGGACGACCCCCAACACAAAAGTGACCTTAATGAAACATCTTAAGCATGAAAATACAGAACTGTTATCAGTTATACACTAAGCTTAAAACAACATGCAAGATAGGCTAAAAGCTTAAGGCAAAATGGGGAATAAAAGAGGTAGTTCTCACCCTTGAAGAACACTTCAAGAACACCTCAAGAACACCAACTCCAGCACCTCCTTTTGATCAAAAACCAACTCAAAACTCTGAAATCAACCCCTTAAAACCTCAGCAACCAAAGTATAGTGTAACACTAGGTGTCTTAGTGCAAAACTAAGAACAAAAACCCCTTTAGAACACTATTACACACACAACTATATAGAGAGAGGGAGATATATAGAGAGAGTGATATATATCATATATCACAGGTTGTTTAACCCCTGGAAAGGGAGGGGAGGCCCTCCTTTTATAGGAATTCAATTCCTAAGCTTCTTGGAGAAGCCAACACAAGGGAGCAAATCCCTCTATACACGTGTATGGAGGGGGCAGCTGGCATAAAATATATGCCAAAAGCAGATAGAAAGGGGTCGGTTGGAAAATATGGCCGATTAAGCAACAAAAATGGCCGGCCGACCAAAAACATTGCCGACCAACCAAAATATTTGGCCGGTAGCAAGAAAATAGGGTCGGTGGCCTCAAGCCAAGGCCGGTGAGGTGTGGGGATGGCCAACAAGCCATTTCCTGCCCTCAGAAGTAAAAACACAAGTGTTTGGTGCACAACCAAGCACAAAACAAATAAGTCGAGAGGTCTTGAGGCAAGGCGCGCGACCAAACCTCCGAGAACTCAAGACGAACACGAACTTGAATGATCACCGAGTGTTCAAACGGTGACGTCCAAGTCTTGAGGACGGTCAAAAATGGGGTGTCTACAGTTGCCCCTCTTTGACAGAACTCGAAAGTCATAACAATGACGAAAGTGAGTGTCAAAGCCCAGAGACGACCCATTTTTGACAAGGCCGAAGACTTAGACAAAGCGTACAAGCTAGCAAGATATGTGCCCGTAGGCAGGGGCAAGATGCAAAGAACATGCATGATGCCGAACATAACTTATGATCATGCAAAGAGAGCTGTAACGAAGCAAATACATACAATAAATGCAACAGTTTAAGCAGGCAGATACAAATCTAACTACATTACATGCAGAAAGGATGTAAGAAAATTATACAATTCTCGCTACATCTCACGCAGAGAATACAATACTTGTCCGGTTCGTCTGGTCGTGCCAGCTTCAAATGAACCGTGCATACAATATCGTGCCTGTGCGGCTCGTTTGGTCGCGCCAGCTTCAAATGAACCGTACATACAATATCATGCCTGAAAAAGAAAGAAAACTTAACAGGTACACTATTGTTGGGAACATGCATAGCAATGCGAGTGAGAAGTGCATAACAACGCAAGTGAAGTGTGCATAATCAATGCAAGTAACGTGCGAGACAACGTAGGTGTGAGGATGTAAGACAATGCAACCTAAGGATGATGCATAACAATGCGAAATGGATGCAAAACAATGCAACCTAAGTGCGACGCATGACAATGTGGAAGGGAGTATGACAATACGAGGAGGGCATGCGTGACAACGCAAGCCGAGTAGGACGCTTAACAATGCGATTTGAAACAAGCATAACAATGCTACGAAGGCACAAACACATGTAAGTAAAGCATACGCGACAACATATACAATGTGTGAAGGTGAGGAAAAGTATACATATGTAAGTAAAGTACGCGCGGAAACGCATGCAATGTGTAAAGCAAAGAATAAAATGTACACATGTAAGTAAAGCACATGCGACAACATGTACAATGTGTAAGGCAATTGTGAAGATAAGCATGAACACATGTAAGTAAAGCATGCGTGACAACGCAAGCAATGTATAAAGTAAGGAATAAAATGTACACATGTAAGTAAAGCATGCGCGCTAACGCAAGCAATGTGTAACCTCCTGAAAATATGCATGAACACATGTAAGTAAAGCACACGCGGAAACGCATGCAATGTGTGAAGCAAAACAAATATACACATGTAAGTAAAGCACACCGGGAAACGCATGCAATGTGTATAGCGGGAATGAACACATGTAAGTAAAGCATGCGCGAAAACACAAGCAATGTGTAACCTCCTGAAAAATGCATGAACACATGTAAGTAAAGCACATGCGGACACGCATGCAATGTGTGAAGCAAGTGATAAATATACACATGTAAGTAAAGCACACGCGGAAATGCATGCAATGTGTAAAGCAAAACAAATATACACATGTAAGTCAAGCACACGCGGAAACACATGCAATGTGTATAGCAAGAATCAACACATGTAAGTAAAGCATGCGCGAAAACGCAAGCAATGTGTAACCTCCTGAAAAATGCATGAACACATGTAAGTAAAGCACACGCGAAAACGTATGCAATGTGTGTAACAATGCAACAACAGAGAAAGGCACATATTCAACTGAAGCATGGTAAAGGCATGTTATTCATGATGTTGAGACGCAACTTCAAAACAAGAAGAGGCATCGTTCAACACAAGACGCGTAACGAGCGTGCTTTATTAAAGTCAAAACGAAGCAACGTAATACAACATAATTAAAGCGATTTGTGGAATTTGCAAGATACAAAAAAGATACGAGAAAGGATACTCCCCGCACGCACCGAGCATCGCTCATAGAAGACACGGCTCGAGGTTAACATGAAGGTCTATTAAGGTTCAAAAAGTGCGCTTTCTTGCACTGTCTTGAGTAATGAAGGTGCCAAACCGCATGATTGACCCGAACAAGGGCGTGGGAGGTGCATCAACCACAAGGGGAGGCCACTGGTATTAATCCAGACACTCTGCTGCCCTTCTTCCCTTTTCGCTTTACTTTTCCTTTCTTATTGGTAGTTTAAACACATTGCACTGCCTCAGGCAGGTTTTACTTTCTCAAAACTATGTACTTTTTGCAAAAGATATGATGGAAATGAAACAACTATTTTGTTCAAAAAGTGTTACATTTTATGCATCACATCGCATTGCATTACATAACAATGTAAATGAGATTTGAACCTTTGTTTGAAAAGTAAGCACTTGTCTCGTAATAATTAGGTAGTGAACCGAGTAAGGACAAAAACAACTTGATAATCAAAACAAAGAGCTCGATAAGCTAACCAAATGTAAATACAACTCGATAAGCAAAGCAAAGACTTAAAGAATGTAAAATACAACTCGATAAGCAGATGTACAACAACTCGATAAACAAGACGAAGTAACAGGTGCTAGTTCACAAAAACATCATCAGAAGGCATTGGAAATGGTGTCAATCACTAGTTTTTCAGCATGTTTAACATTTATTCAGCTTAGAGAAAAATTAGAGGCCATCGGCCAAAGGGAGACATCACCGGCCGAAACTAATGAGAATCGGCCAACATTTTAGTCGATCGGCCAAAATGGATGGTCGGTCGGCACTACTTTTGGTCGACCGGCCAAAAATGGTAAGGACCTCTAGAATGTTGACACATGTCTTCCACTCAACACCTTATCCTCTATAAAAGCCTCAGCTTCGTAGTTTTCCTCATTTCAACACTGTTTTGCACCAAATGGAAGAGTTTCTTACCCAAAATCTCAAAACTTGGATTGCCAACTTGGACGGCACGGAAAAGCTGAATTTCCAAGGCTTCGGCATAAACACACTATTCACGCTGGGTCACACTCCGCTACATCTTCCATTCCTCCATGCCGCGGTAAAGTTTTGGAATCCGGTAACACATGTCTTCAGCTTTGACGGGCAAGAGGTGTGTCCTACCTTCGAAGATTTCCAAGCTTTGATGGAATCCGAGCGCAACGAAGAAATCTTGCCCCAACTTCGCTTCGGCCACGCCCAAGCCTTAGGGCGAATGTGTGGGCTCACTATGCACGATGCTCGATCTTTGATTTGTGACAGAATGCTGGGTATTCCAAGTTTGATTTGTCGGTTTTCCGATGCCGGTGACCATCATTGGCAAGGCTTTCGGCGACATGCCCTTTGTTTGTGCATGCTATCTCATTTCTTGCTTGTCTCAGGCTCTGGAGGATCTAGTGTCCGGTTAATCGAGGTTGCCCAAGGCTTAAGGGAGGGCAAAAGCTGCATTGCCATGTCATTGGCTGAGACATTGATGGGCTTGGATGCTTTTCATCGCCGAGAGACGACCAGATTTGCGGGGAGTCCACTACTGCTGCAAGTAAGGTTTCCCACCCTATCTCACATATATATTGCTCACATCACTCGACCCTCAAGCTCGATTTTTCTCACAAAGCCCTTTTCTCACTTTTCTCTCATCGTACGTCTCTCTATTCTTTAATCTTTCATTTTTCATCGCTCCCTAGGTGTGGTTGATGGATAAGTTACAGGTTGTGAACTCTTGCCCAGCATACTCAGCTCGCGGCTACTTCTTCCGACGTCGTCTAGTCGATGCCTTGGATGAGGGATGGTGGTTCGATTGGATGTGCAATTTATCCGCAGACCGCATTGCTTGGCGCTGTCCTTGGCTCAATCTAACGGCAATGAGCTATAGCATGTCTCGGCAGCTTGGGATTCAGTTGATCGGCCTGACACACTGTGTGTTCAACTTTCCTTTCCGGTTCCAGCGCCAGTTTGGCCATGATCAGATTTGCCCGACAGAGGGGATAGAGTACCCAGCTGCATTGCTGGTCTGAGGTGCGCAGCTTGCTCGGTATGCCACAGCATGGAGGACTAGAGAGCTCCTGGCCCCCGCTCCCACTTTCAGTTGCACTTTGTCTGATGAGTGCATAGATTGGCTTAATGAAGAGGCGCAGATTGGGCCCAGCTTGGCATCAGAAGCTTCGACCAGCTCTGGGAGGGGACACAGGAACACCTGACTATGCCCCTGATTTATTTGCTTTAATCAGAACTTTCAAGTTTTCTTTATGAATGTAATGAAAAAAACAACTTCAATTTGTATTCAAGAGCAAGAGAACTCTGTACTGAAATCCATATAATTGGAGGTTGTGGGTACTGAAAATTTTCTGTTTTGGTCCAAAAATGGTCTAAGTCGTAAAAAGACTCATTTGAGCAAAATCAACTTTTATTAAAACTTTTCAAAACCATTTTCGATATGGATCAGAACTGGACACGCTTGAGATCTGTCACTGAGATGCACAACCTTGGATCCCAGCAACTGGAAAGTTGCCCCTAGTCTAAATAGCACTGCACCGGAGATCACAATTGAGCTTTTGAATGCTGAATAGACAAAGATGACCGAGATGATCAAATGGACAAAGCTGATCGGGGAAAAGTTTATGGCTGGACTTCAGGATGAAGTTGCCTACGTATCCCAAAGATGGGAATCAAGCCTTACGTAGTTCGGCTCAGGTTCACTCGTGTATTAACCCTCACCTTTTACGCTGTAACTTTTGCCAAGGCCGCCCTTTACGAGTTTTCAACCTTGCGAGCTCAGTTTTTATAATTTCAAAATTTTTTGTGCTCTAACTTTTGCCTAGGTCACCTTGTGGGTACTGAAAATTTTCTGTTTTGGTCCAAAAATGGTCTAAGTCGTAAAAAGACTCATTTGAGCAAAATCAACTTTTATTAAAACTTTTCAAAACCATTTTCGATATGGATCAGAACTGGACACGCTTGAGATCTGTCACTGAGATGCACAACCTTGGATCCCAGCAACTGGAAAGTTGCCCCTAGTCTAAATAGCACTGCACCGGAGATCACAATTGAGCTTTTGAATGCTGAATAGACAAAGATGACCGAGATGATCAAATGGACAAAGCTGATCGGGGAAAAGTTTATGGCTGGACTTCAGGATGAAGTTGCCTACGTATCCCAAAGATGGGAATCAAGCCTTACGTAGTTCGGCTCAGGTTCACTCGTGTATTAACCCTCACCTTTTACGCTGTAACTTTTGCCAAGGCCGCCCTTTACGAGTTTTCAACCTTGCGAGCTCAGTTTTTATAATTTCAAAATTTTTTGTGCTCTAACTTTTGCCTAGGTCACCCTTTCGGGTTTTTGACCTAGCGAGCCATTCAGGGGTAATATTTCTTCAACTTGTCCATGTTGATCGGTTAGGAGAACTCTAGGCCATCTAGGTCCATCAGAACGACAGCTCCACCTGACCAGATAGACTTGATGATGTAGGGACCGGTCCAATTAGGTCTGAACTTGCCCCTAGGGTCGCGGATGGGAGCTCGATTGTCCTTGAGCACCAAATCTCCTTCCTTCAAATTCTTGGACTTAACTTTCTTGTTGAAAGCCCTGGCAATTCGTTGTTGATAACCTTGAACATGGTATAGTGCTTTCAGCCTTCTTTCATCAAAGAGCATGAGTTCCTCAAATCTTCTCTGCTGCCAATCTGCCTCAGCTATCTAACACTCAGCCAGTACTCGTAATGACGGAACCTCAATTTTGATAGGTAGAACGACCTCCATCCCATAAACCAATGAATATGGAGTTGCTCCAGTAGAAGTTCTAATTGAAGTCCGGTAGCCCCACAGAGCAAATGGCAGCTTATCTGGTCAATCCCGATAGGTTTCCACTGCAAAATGTGTTTCATGTTCTTGTTGGCAGCCTCGACTGCTCCATTGGTTTGCGGCCGATAGGTGGATGACTTATGAAAAGCCACATTGTATTTTTCCAACAAATCAATCATTTCCTTCTTGAAGTGGGAACCATTATCTGAAATAATCTCGTTTGGGACCCCGTAGCGATAGATGATGTTGTTCCAGATGAACTTTGCAATGTACGAAGCCTTCAACACCGCATAAGATTGGGCCTCGACCCACTTCGTGAAATAATCTATCGCGACCAGAATGAACTCATGCCCATTAGACCCCTTCAGAGTGACGGCCCCGATCACATCGATTCCCCAAACTGAAAATGGCCATGGCGAAGTCATATTGTACAACTTCGACGGTGGGATGTTCATGCGGTTTGCATGGATCTGACATTTGTGGCATCGCCGAACAAAGTCGATACAATCCTCCTCCATGGTGGACCAGTAGTAACCCTGTTTGAGGATCTTCCGAGCTAACATTACCCCGTTCATATGCGCTCCGCACTCTCTTCCATGGATGGCCTCCATTAAGCGCTTCGATTCTTCGGCATCAACGCACAACTTATACATTCCCAGATGACCTCTCTTGTACAATTTACCCCCACAGATGATGAACTGAACGACCATTCTTCTGATTGCCCTTTTATCCTTGGCATTTGCCCCTGGTGGATACGCCTCTTTTTCCAAGAAGTTCTAGACATCGTAGTACCAGGGGTTCTCATCTTGAACCTCATCTATAGCAGCAATCAACTCGTAGACTGGCACAAATTTCTGGTCAATGATGATCGGACACATCCAGACTCTGAAAGGGATGCCTATCATGGAAGATAGAGTTCCTAGTGAATCTCGAACCTGTTGTTCTCTCTTAACAGATGAGCAAAGTTTAGTTTCTTGAACCGAGGAATTAACAAGTCCAAGGTCTGGTGATACATTATCATCTTTTCTTCTTTGACTTTCCAATCTCCTTTTGCTTGAGATACAACAAGGTTCGAGTCCCCGATGACGTCCAACTGTTTTGTCCCTAGTTCTAGGGCTGCTTCTAAACTAGCAATGCATGCTTCTTATTCTGCTTCATTGTTCGAGACTTTGAACCGGAGTTTGAAGGCTAGAGGGATATGGGAATTGTCGGGTGCTATTAGCAACACTCCTACCCCATACCCATATTAGTTTGACGCTCCGTCAAAGTACATCATCCAAGTTTCGTCTTCGATATGCAAAATGGCCTCATCTGGGAATAAGTACTCAACTGCTTCACCTCCTTTCACTGGATGATCGGCTAAGAACTCCGCTATCGCTCTTCCCTTGACTGACTTGCGCATCACATATTTCATATCAAATTCGGAAAGCAACAGCAACTAACAGGCTAGCCTACCCGTAAGTGCTGGCTTCTCGAAGAGATATTTGATGAGATCTAATCTTGAAACCAACATTACAGAGTGAGCTAATAAGTAGTGCCGCAACTTCCTGGTAGCCTATACCAGGGCTAAACAAGCCTTTTCCAACGGTGTGTAGTGGGTTTCATACTCCAGCATCTTCTTGCTCAGATAGTAGATAGCCCTCTCTACCATGTCCTCAGACTCTTGTGCGAGCATGTAGCTCATTGTAGTCTTACTTATTGAAAGATACAAAATCAACGGTTTCCCCGGCTCGGGCAGTGACAACACGGGTGGGTTCTGTAAGTATTCCTTGATCTGTTCAAAAGCAGCTTGGCATCGGCCGTCCCATTGGAACTTTTTTCTTTTCTTCAGTAGACCAAAAAGTGGTTCACAAGTCAAGGTTAATTTTGAGATAAACCGTCTTATGAATTGCACTTTACCCAGAAAGCCTCGCACCTCCTTTTCAGTCCTTGGTGGTGGCATTTCTAAGATGGCCTTGATTTTGGAAGGGTCGACTTTGATACCTCTCTGTGTAATAAGAAACCCCAACATTTTTCCTGCTGTAACACTAAACGTACACTTCTGAGGATTCAGCTGCAATCAAAATTCTCTGATCCTTTGGAAGAACTTTTGCAAGGCGGTGTAGTGGCCCTCTCTTTCTTTGGACTTGACAATCATGTCATCCACATACACCTCAACTTCTTTGTGGATCATGTCGTGCAATATTGTGGTCGCGGGCCGTTGATAGGTAGCTCCAGCGTTCTTCAACCCAAATGGCATCACCCTGTAACAGTAAGTCTCTCACGTGGTGGTGAAAGCAGTCTTCTCCCGGTCTTTAGGTGCCATCATGATCTGATTATAGCCTGAGAGTCCATCCATGAATGAAAGCAAAGCATGCCCCGCTGTGAAGTCCACTAACTCATCAATATGCGGCAAGGGAAAGTCGTCCTTCAGACTGGCTCTATTCAAATCCCTGAAATCCACGCATACCATCCTTCTTCGGCATCGGAACAATGTTGGCCAACCAAGTTGGGTATTCGGATACTAGCAGGAATCCTGCGTCAATTTGCTTGGTGACCTCTTCTTTAATCTTGAGGGCCCAGTCCGGGCTGATCCTTCTGAGTTTCTGTTTAACGGGTCGGGCCTCTGGGTCAAGAGGAATCCGGTGCTGTACAATCTCAGGATCGATTCCATGCATGTCTTCGTAGGACCACGTGAAAACATCTTTGAAATCTTTTAATAAAGCGACTAAGTGCTCGCGTTCCTCCGAAGACAACGTGGACCCGATTTGGACCAGCCGCGAGTCCTCCTTAGTACCCACATTAACTGTAGTGATTTCATCAACCAAGGGTTTAACAAATCTCTCCTGCTCTTGATCAATTAGACGTTGTAAAATCGGAGGAATTTCTTCCTCGTCGTTTTCATCAAAATTTTGAAAGTCCTGATTAATTCAATAAATCAAAGACACAGAAAAATACTCAGAAACCACAGCTATTCCATTCTCATTAAGCACATCCAATTCGTCCGATTCCTCTGTTACAACAGACTCAAAAGAGAAACAAAAAGACAACCTGGACAGGATTGTGGTATTCGGGTTATCACCCCCAAGATTACCGGACTCAGACTTAGGTGAGCTGGAACCTGATTCCGACTCCAAAGATTCGGTGGAATCAAATTCCGGCTCATTACCTAACCCGGTGTTACATGATAAAAATCCCTCATCGTACTGCCAGAAGAGAGAGGGTGTGATGAATGCATCTAAAATGTTTGTAGGTGGGCTCGTAGCCGTTCCATTCCCGATCATGGACACCGAGAAGTTATCCCCCAAGCACTTCTGTACGATCGGAGGATCTGAAAGTAGACAAGCCAGTGCTACCCCCATTTCAAATTCGGTGCTCTCAGAATCCACTTTCTCATTCTGCTCAATCTCAGCTGATAGGTCTGTCTGCTCCTCGGCAACATCATCCCCTGATAACTGTAGGTCGAAGAATATCTCAAATCCTGGCAGGCGCCTCTTTTTGGCATTCAGCCATGGCTCTGGGAAGCCGCAAAAACGGAAAGTCCTCCCCCTCCAGGACAAAGCGTCCGTTCAGGGTACCCTGGATGGGTCGGTGCATCAACTCAAAAGGCTTCCCCGCCTGCTTCGCTCTGGCTCTCCCAGCCATCTCCTTACCTTTCCTTACCCAATCCTCTTTGGTGGGCAAATAACCCAAGCCAAAGGTATACGAGTTGTGCGGCACTTCGGCCGATACTGCAATGCCCTTCCGGCCACTCTTTCCTAATCCCATCTCGGGGATGTGTTGGAGTTTGTTCATGAGGTATACTGACTGAGCGCTAACATACAACCCCTCATCAACAGCCAAGATTTTCTGTACAACCCGAGCCTCAGCCAGAGTAAACCCTGATAGGAACACATCCTCCGTGCCGTGCTCGATTTCCAAAATCAGTGTAGATACTTTTGGCAATGCATGAATCGATGAATTTCCAAAAACAATGGTCACTTCCTTCCCGTGGGGGTATTTCAACATCTGGTGCAAGGTGGATGAAACTGCCTTCACCTGGTGCAGCCACGGCCACCCCAAGAGTAGATTGCAGGTCGTAGGAACTTCCTAGACGTGAAAGTCAACCTCATGCTGTTCTGGACCAACCTGAGTCTGAATTTTCACAGTCCCCGTTACCTCTCTGCTTGTGTTATCATATGCCCTTATCACTTGGGTTATTGTCACGAAGTCCGCGGGCTTCAACCCTATTGCATATGCCGTTCTTGAAGGGCACACGTTAATGGCGGATCCAGTGTCGACAAGGACCACCGTTATCCATTTGCTTCTACATTCCACAGAGATATAAAGCGGTTTGCTATGATTCGCACCCTCAGGCAACAGTTCCTTGTCGGAAAAGGTCAACATCGGGAAAGCCCCTCCTGGAAAAACCAATCCCACTAGCTGTTCAGGCGTGGTGTCTATTGAGAGTTCGGCCTTGTCCATTGCCGATAAGACAGCTTGTCTGTGAACACGCGAAGCCATAAGCAGCCCCCAGATGAAGATGTCTACTTGTATCTTTTTCAATTGTTTCAGCACAGCCTCATCTTCAAGTAGCTTCTCTTTCTGCTTTTCCACCTCCTTGTCCTTTCCGGATGCCTCTGGTTAGTCTAGGTGCGGGGGCTTGAAATACCACCCACTCCTAGTCATATGGTCGACTTCACCAATATACCAGGTATCATCCGGCTGGTTACTCCCCCAATCCTCATCTGTGTGGGCAAGACATAGATCATCGTCCTCCCATCACATTCCATCGGCAGCCGACAGATACCTGTCCAGCTCCGTTGTAACTATCCCTATACTTGCAGTACTTTCCGTCCAGGTGCTCGCAGCACGCTCTATCTTTGTGCACATAGCAGGTTCAGTCCCCACAGGGGTCTTGGCCTTTCTGGCTCTCTCAGAGTTCTCAATTCCTTTTTGTTCGAACTGCGTCAGTACAGGTTGCTGTTCAACATTCCCTGTATTCAAAATGCCCAAATCCTGAGCGAAATTCCTGGCACCGGCGCTCTCCGGAAATGTATTCTGATCCCTGGCTCTTCCGGCCACAATTGATGTCCTTGCCCTTGACGGGCCCTTTTCCAGCTGAGATTCTTCAACAATATCTGGTTGGTGGTCAAGCCACCCTGTGACCTCTGCTGACTCCTCAAAATCGAACCAGTTAACTGTCATGTCCCCCGGATCTTGTTCGTTGAAAATCTGGAGGTCATCAATGTCCACTTCCAGAACTGCTAATTCATCTATCCTCTGATCAAGTCCATCCCCTTGTAGTACACAAATTTCTACCCCCACCG
This sequence comes from Camellia sinensis, assembly GCF_004153795.1. Classification (NCBI taxonomy): domain Eukaryota; kingdom Viridiplantae; phylum Streptophyta; class Magnoliopsida; order Ericales; family Theaceae; genus Camellia; species Camellia sinensis. The sequence goes on along the minus strand of NW_021025344.1, from coordinate 22,044 downwards.
GTAATTTCACATTTGGCCTAATCTGACCCGCTGACGAAATATAGCCACTCGGATTGTACACCTTCTCAGCAAAGCTCCCCAATTCCTTAGTCCTTGAATCCACTGTACCACCTTCCTCCGAAATCCTCCCTATTCTATCTTCGACAGCCACCACCATTGGTTCGGAAGATGTCTAACATGCACAAGTCAGTGCTATCAGGAAAGAACACCTCCGGTTTGGGTAGGTGAGATAGGGTGATATATACGCTGGGGTCGTATGACATGACCCCAGTCTGGATAAAGTTGATACGTTTGGGAGGTGGAGCTTGGTTATGTGATGGGAGGGGGTTGGTCATGACGTTCGGTTTCTCCGGAGACACGATCACCCTGTTGTCGATGAGATCCTGAATCTCATGACGTAATCTATAGCATTGGTCAGTATCATGACCGTGCTGTTGGTGAAACGCGCAGTACTTCGCCGGGTTATGGGAGAGGGGAAGTTTTTCTGGCAATGGTCGTGGCTCCAGGGGCTTCAAGTGCCCTTTCCTGATTAAAACCCCCAAAGCTTTGGATAGGGGCATATATAGTGGAGTGAAGGCTCTTTGGCTCTTGGGTGCATATCTGGCTGCTTGCAAGCTACTACCGGACGCGCCGGAGAATGGTGTAGCCGGAAGGGTTCTTGGGGGAATGGTGGTGACCATGCTTACTTCTGAAGCTCTGGCAGTTGCGGCATTGCTTGTGCCTGTATTGGTGTTGCGGTTGAAGGTTCTCCTAGATTGCTCCCTGTCTTGGTCAATCAGACCCTGTTTCATAGCATTCTCAATTTGTACCCCCATCTCATGTAAATCTGAAAAGGTGGGGAAAGGGAGAACAATCATTTTCTGCATAAGCTTGGGCTGGAGATTGCGCACAATCATCCGAATCTGATCTTCGTCAGTGGGCCTAGTGGTCATCATTGAGGCCTTGGCCCTCCACTGGGTTACGAAGTCAGAAAAACTCTCCTTAGGCTCTTGCCTAGTCGTCTCGAGATCACGGGTTGTGATCTCGATCTGTGTATTATAGGAGTATTGAGCGACAAAAGCCTCGACCGTCACATCTCAATTCCTCTTAGCATCGTCTTCTAGTTTTGCGTACCAAATGGCCGCCACACCCGATAGGGTCCAGCCGAATAAAGAAAGCTTTTGTAGTCTGGTAGGCCCATCGGCCTTAATATATCTGAAAACAGTCGTAAGTGCACCATGGGATCCCAGACCCGTCAAAGCGGTCAATATGTGGCATCTTCAACCTGTCCGACAGCGTCACTGCTGCGTCGGTGTACCCATCTTCGATATCTGGAATGGTCTTGACACCTGGAGATTTCTTGAGTAGCTTTTCAAGCTTTCTTACTTTTAATGCCGTGGGGTCCACCTTGAATTCGAAGGGAGAATCCGGTTGATTGATTGGAGTGGGTGCCTTGGATAGTTAAGGTAGAATCGGGGGTGGAGCCGGCCCCGTTAGGATATCTGTATCCTTTTGGGCATTCTGGACATTCGCCGTCTCTCCAAGTATTGGGACTTTTGGTGGGGGGGTTTGGTGTGAAGCTGATGCTCCAGTTTGCTGTTGTAGCTGGGTAATTAGCTCTGCCTGTTGGGCCATGACAACGGCCTGCTGTTTGGCAAATTCTGCTTGATGAACAGCGTCCTCCTGCATGGCTTTCATGCTCTCCTGGAGCTGACGCACCATTTCTTCCATTCCTGTCGTACTGCCCTGATCTATCTGAACTACTGGTATGTCTATCTCTGTAGTAGACTCGGAAATCTTAACCTGACTGTTCAAAGACCACTGATCTGGCAATCTCGATACCGATACACTGCGTCTTCTCGACCTCCACCTGACAACCGGGGGTAAGGAATAGAATACTGGTTGTCCGTCTACCAGATCCTTAGATCGATGGAGTCGACGACCTCTTGTCCAGAGTGCTTGGGGAATATCTGCTTGGTCGGAAGCAATTATGCTAAACTACCTAGAAAAAAGATAAATAAAGTAATAATAAGGAAATAAACAACCAGAAAGCATACCGGCTTAAATAAACACAACACACAGTCGGGCATAACAACACGCAGTTGATAAGCTGAATACACTGTTCTCAAACGCTGATCACTGTTTTCGAATTACTGCCCCCAAATCTGAATCTGATACCCGCAGATATAATGGATTCTCAAAACACTGATGCCCGCAGGCCTGATACCCGGACTTGCCAGCTCGCATGTGCATTCCTGTAGAAGTCAACTCAAAATGCACATAACAAGCAAGTAAGAGCCAAAACACCCTTATGTCGGGATAGGGTTTCCCTGTCCTATTGTTAGGAGCTAGGGTTTCACGACACACATAGTGGGTTCATACAACCTACGATCGGGTAAGCAACCTGTCCTAGTTTGGAATAATCACTACGAATTTCGATATGTACTAGGTCGAATGGTCAAAAGGGTGCCCCGGTAAAAACCGGGGTTCGTGTTCCCATCGTGGCAGAGCCAGTAACCGGTCAGCCTTATGGCACACTTCTCCAAGCGAGCCTTCGGCAAACCGTTTAGGAATAGCAGATGGCAAACACCGTGTCCTAGGCGCACCAATGCAAATGCAATGCAAAGAAACACATAAGTGTAGTCAAAACAAGATATCATGAGTTCGAGTCAAGTTCTCTAACTCCCCAGCGGAGTTGCCAGAAACTGTGGACGCCCCTAAACGTCCCGGGAGAAATCCCGTTTTGTTCATTGGGCTCACTACAGTTCGGACTCAAATGTCACAGTTCTGAATCTAATCCCGGAAAGTGCAATGCGAGACCAATAAATCACCAAAGTGTCTAAATATGGCAAACTGTTTTGAAAAATAGATTTTTAGAAAGAAGTGCCAAACATGGACTGCTTTGCAAGATACAGAGTTACCACCTAAATATTTTGTTTTGGGAGAATTTAGGAAACCCTGACTCGTGCCTAAGGCCACGTGTCCGTCATCACCAAAGTTGCCTCGGCTCAGGAGCTTGGGTGCGATTGGGGAAGGTCATTTCATGAGCACCCCCGCTCGCCCGATCGAAGATCAGCCACTACTAAGCATGATATCGACTTTTTGAAAACACATGTGCTCTTATTCCGGTTTATTAGCCTAGAATTACTATGTGATGCACATAGCATACAAGTATAGACTGGATTGCCTAAGTTGGAACAAAGCATCACATATCCGTTTGTTTTGAAAACGGATTGAAGTTTGCTACTCGCAAGTAGGCTAAAAAACACGGGTTTCGACGAATTATTCCAACTCACGCAACCCAACCTTCACCCACAGACATTCAGGCAGTTATATCACGTAAGCACATAGCCTCATGGTAAGCATGCTATCATGGCAGTCACTCACACACATGCAAGGATGCTAAAGCATAAACACTTACCGAGTACTCCAAGCCAAAGAAAGAAGCTAATTAGAAATCATTCATGAATCCTAACTATTCTAAGAATGCCTAATGCAACACATGCAAAAATGCAACTAATATAGGCTCGACTATTCTAAGATGGCATATGAGATGCTACAGATAACATGTACTCAACTTGGAATTGAAATACCGTGCAGTTAGTATGATGCGCCGAGCCCAATGCATGCAAGACAGATGAATGGATGCAAACATGCAAGCATAATGATGCCAATTGAAACATGCCCTAAAACTAACCATCGTAAGCTGGTAAATAAAAGGGAGAAAGAAATGGGGGTTGGAAGACAAACATCACACACACGCACACTTATTACAACATTCCCCTCTCTTGGAGGATCCGAATAAATAATACAGACCGAATGATTAATCAACTACCCTAGCTAATTAAATATTACAAAGCCCTTAATTAATTAATAAATCAATTACAAAACAATCTAAGTATAAAATTAAAGAGGCCGCCGCAGCTCCGCCTCGAAATGATTGGATGATGCATGCTCGATTCGCCTTGCTCGAAAACCCATTGCCATGCCTCTGTTGCCTCTGTTTTCACTGTTCTGCACCTCTGAGAATTGTGAAAATCCTAAGGTTGCTTCTGAACCACTCCCTGAGCACTTTGGGATGCCATCGGCCAAGAGAAAACACCACCGGCTATGGAAATATGGTCATCGACCAAAAATGGGATCACCGGCTCGATTTTGGTAGTCGGCCGGCACTGAAAGTGGCCGACCGGCCATTTATTCCTGTAGAACACTGGTTTTGCTGCTGCAGAGGACAGACAATGCATGGCAAGGCGTTTACAAGACAATGTATACACGACCACCATCCCTATCATACTAAGAACTCAAGGGAGTATGGCTCCTGACCCTTGGGCCACCAATCATGCATTTCGATACATGATGGCCAAAGATGTCAAGTGTGCAAATCAATATGAATGAATGCAACAAAACAAATGAATGCTACACACTCTATCATGTTGAATCAAGAGTGTCGGCGACCGAGGATTGAGGTACGTTTTGTCACATCAAGTACGAACGTCCCTCATTCCTCATGTTTGGTTTGACACCCCAAACCAAACACAATTTAATGCATGCAAGTATGCCAAATATAGTGTAATGCATGCAAACAATGCAACATGAGCATGCCAACTCAAAGTAATGCAATGTAACATGAATATGCCAAGTGCTACATGGCTCAAGCATGCACACAAAGGCTAAAGTAGCGAGCACGCCAAATGCAAAGCAACCTACACAAGCATGTGACAAAAGGTGAACTTGCAAGTATGCAACAAGATATACCATGTTAAGCATGTGGCTATATACAAAGATGGACTTAGACCATAGTGGGAAGACCTCAGCCATGTCCAAAACAGTAGCCAAAGTGATGAATTAAGGCGTCGAAAGGGCAAAAACACGCATGTTCACACATTGATCCATAAACTATGCAACAATGCACAATTCTCAAATATGAGTGAGATGTGATAAACATGAGAATATGACAATGCAATAAGCTCTGAAAGCATGTTAAGAGTGATGCCAAATCAACTAAACAAGAAAAGCATGGCATGCTAATGGACTTAAAGCTCAAAACTAGCCAAAGGACTTGAACCATGGCCATATCAACCAAGTCCCAAAGGACCAAGGTGACCCAAAACAATCTTAGGGCAGACCAAAATAAGGCTAGAGCATGCATGGATTAAGGCCAAAACAAGCTAAGAAAGGCGAGTACAAAACAAAGCGTACACAAGGCCAAAAGAGGGAATTGCACTACACCCATTACAACCAAGCATGGCATGACTTAATCAAGGAAAATCAGAGTTACAATGTGCCAAAAAGAGCCCCAAAACCCACTGATATGGCAGCCCAAGGACTTAAACAAAGAGGCATGCACAATGACCTATTTTACGGCACAAAAGAACAACTCTTCAAGGCATTGAAAGGATGGTAAATGCAAGCATACAAGCATGGAGTAGGGACTGAAATGGCATGATAAGTGATTCCAAATCACTGAAATAACCCAAATAAAGCATGCTCATGACTCATACACTCAAAGCTAACAAGCTAGGATACATGGTGGCTATGCAAAACATGGCAAACATGACTGAATCATTACCAAACAGAGCTTAAACATGTCACAACATGGCTAAAAGCTTCATGAAGTCAAGCTAAAACATGCAAGCGTGATGGTCTAAACTCATGGTACATGTTATGACAATAGAGGGGATTACAAAGCAAGTGCATGATGCATACAATAGGCCATCGAACCAACATGAAACAGAGGTCTAACATGATAAACTAACACCAAATACCCTCTGAAATGGATCCAAATAAAGCTATGCAAACATGCTACCTTTATGAGCCCTAAATGCAAGCAAATGAGTCATAAGGGGAGAGGGGTGTCCCTCCCCTATAGAAGACCTCAAAACCACTTCTCTACCACTGAAAATCCTCCAGATTTCAATGGTGAGAAGGCCAAAACAAAAGGGTTACAAAGCCCAAAGAGGAAGGCACAAAAAGAGACCGAACAAGGCCTAAGAGGGAGTGGACGACCCCCAACACAAAAGTGACCTTAATAAAACACCTTAAGCATGAAAATACAGAACTTTTATCAGTTATACACTAAGCTTAAAATAGCATGCAAGATAGGATAAAAGCTTAAGGCAAAATGGGGAATAAAAGAGGTAGTTCTCACCCTTGAAGAACACTTCAAGAACACCAACTCCAGCACCTCCTTTTGATCAAAAACCAACTCAAAACTCTGAAATCAAGCCCTTAAAACCTCAACAACCAAAGTATAGTGTAACCCTAGGTGTCTTAGTGCAAAACTAAGAACAAAAACTCCTTTAGAACACTATTACACACATAACTATATAAAGAGAGGGAGATATAGAGAGGGAGTGATATATATCATATATCACAGGTTGTTCAACCCCTGGAAAGGGAGGGTACGCCCTCCTTTTATAGGAATTCAATTCCTAAGCTTCTTGGAGAAGCCAACACAAGGGAGCAAATCCCTCCATACATGTGTATGTAGGGGGTGTATTGTGGATGCCAACTGTGACAATTGGCATAAAATATCTGTCAAAAGCAGATGGAAAGGGGCCGGCTGGAAAATATGGCCGATTGACCAACAAAAATGGCCGGCCGACCAAAAACATTGCCGACCGACCAAAATATTTGGCCGGTAACAAGAAAACAGGGTCGGTGGCCTCAAGCCAAGACCGGTGAGGTGTGGGGATGGCCAACAAGCCATTTCCTGCCCTCAGAAGCAAAAACACAAGTGCTTGGTGCATAACCAAGCACAAAACAAACAAGTCGAGAGGTCTTGAGGCAAGGCGCGCGACTGAAACCTCCGAGAACTCAAGACGAACACGAACATGGATGATCACCGAGTGTTCAAACGGTGATGTCCAAGTCTTGAGGACGGTCAAAAATGGGGTGTCTACACAAGCCCTCTGCTTGTGTATGTTGGCTCATTTTCTGCTTGCCCCTAGCTTCGGAGGGTCTAGCATTCGCTTGATCAAAGTTGTCCAAGGCTTGAAAGAGGGCGAGAGCTGCATTAGCTTGACATTAGCCAAGACTTTAATGGGTTTGGATGCTTTCCATCGTCTAGAGACAACCAAGTTTGCAGGAAGTCCACTACTCTTACTGGTAATGTTTCCCACGCTATCTCATATGTGTTTCTCACAACAGTCGGCCCTCAGGCTCTGTTTTTGTCTCAAAACCCTTTCTTACTTTTCTCTCCACATACACCTCTCTATTCTTTAATCTCTCTTATTTTTCATCTCTCCCCAGATATGGCTCATGGACAGGTTGAAAGTAGTGGACCCTTGCCTTGCTTATTTAGCACGCGGCTATTTCTTTCGCCAACGGCTAGTTGATTTCCCAAATGAGGGCTAGTGGTGCCACTGGATGTGCAACTGTTCTGCTACTAACATTGCTTGGCATTGCCCCTGGTTTGATCTACCCAAGATGAGCTACAGCATGTCTCGCTAGCCTGGCATTCAGTTGATTGGCTTGACACACTGTACCTTCTACTTTCCATTTCGATTCCAGCGTCAATTCGGACATGACTAGACAAGCCCAGAAGACGGGGTAGAGTACGTAGTCTCATTTCCAATCCAAGGTTCACAACTAGCTCGATGTCCCACTGCATGGAGGACAAGAGAACTTCTGGCTTCCGCTCCCAATTTCAATTGCACCCTTTTTGGCGAAACATAGCTTGGCTTGAAGATGAGGCGCAAACTGGGCCTACTTTAGCATCTGAAGCTTCCAAAAGCTCTGGAAGGGGACGTAGGAACACCTGGCTCATCGATGCCCCAAGTTTATTGCTTTGATCTGTACTTTCAAGTTCTCCTTTTGAATGTAATAAAAAGCAACTTTGATTTGTATCGAGAGTTAGAGAACTTTGTATTGAAATCAATGAAATTGAAGGTTGTGGGTATTGAAAATTTTCTTTTTGGTCCAAAAATGCTCTAAGTTGTAAAAAGATTAATTTGAACAAAATCAACTTTTATTAAAAATTTTCAAAACCATTTTCGATAAGGATCACAACTAGACACACCCGGAATCTATCCTTGAGATGTACAACCGCAAATCCAATAACTAGAAAGTTGCCTCTTGTCTGAATAGCACTGCACTATATTGTAACCAGCTCTCATAGTGAAGATCACAACCGAACTCTTGGGTGCAGAAAAGACAAAGATGACCAAAACAATCTCATGGACACAATTGACTTGGAAGTGTTTATGGCTAGACTTCAGAATGAAATTGCCTACGTATCCCAAAGATAGGAATCAAGCCGTACGTAGTTTGGTTCGGGTTCACTCGGGTATTAACACTCTCCTTTTGCGCTCTAACTTTTGCCAAGGCCTCCCTTTCTGAGTTTTCAACCTTACGAGCTTAGTTTTTCTTTTTCTAATTTTTTGTGCTCTAATTTTTGCCTAGGTCGCCCTTTCGGGTTTTCGGCCTAGCGAGCCTCTCAAGGGTAGTAGTGTTAGCCAAATAATGGGGTGTCTACACTTATGTGTGCATCACATAGTAATGTTAGCCAAATAATCGGAACAAGAGCATATAATGTAAATACGATTCATATCATGATTAGTAGAGGTCGATCATTGATCGAGCAAGCGGGGGTGCTCAATTCATGACCTTCCCCTCTCGTACCTAAGTTCCTGAGCCAAGACAATCTTGGTGATGACGAACACATGGCTTTTACCACGAGTCATGGGTTTCCTAGATTTCCCAAAAATATTTAGGTGGCGACTCTGTATCTGGAAAAACAGTTTATTTTTTGCATTTTGAATCAAAATTGATTTTCCAAAAGATTTGCCGGATTTGGACTCTTTGGTGTTTATATATTTCAGATTGCACTTGTGAGATCAGATTCAGAATCGCGGGAGTCCGAACTATAGGGCTAGTAGTATCTGAAAGGAGCACGAAAAGTTGAGCTACAGTTTTTGACAACTCTACTGGGGAATTAGAGAACTTGACTTGAACTTTATGATGTGAAATTTTATCTAGACTTATATGTTCTTTGCATTGCATTTGCATTGGTGTGCTTAAGTCACTGTGTTTGCCATTTGCTAATCCTGGACGATTTGCTGGAGGTTTGCCCAAAAGCTTGCCAAAAGGTTGATCGGTCGCGGGCTCTGCTATGTTGGGAACACAACCCTTGGATTTGGACTGCCACTGTACCGTTTGATCCCCCTTTCACTTCTCGGTGTTAGGTGTGAGAGGTATATTAGGTAGTTTTGCTGAGGTACCCCCTTTGACCATTCGGCCTAACTGCATATAGTAAAGCCCTAGTGACTGTTCCAAACTAGGATATGATGCTCACCCTTATACAGGATTGCGTGAAACTGCTTGTTTGAAATAGTGAACATGACGAAACTAGGACAGGGTAACCCTACCCCCTCATAGGGGTGTTTTGGTTCTCTCGTAACTGGTATGTGCTTTACAGTGAAACTGTATAGGAATGTGCATATCAGTTGCGAGGTTGGTATCTGTTTTGGGGCAGAATTCAGTGGGCAGTATATTCATTCAGCTATGATCATATTTGTTCTAGTGAAATTGGGCTGAGGTGCTATTTGTTTTCTCTTTTGTAAGATAGTCTTGGAACCATAGCTTCAGAAGGCTTTGATACCCCCAGGTACTTTGGACTCATGTTGATAGACATTGTCAGGTCAAATATTTTGTTCAGAGGCAGCCAGTGTTTGCTTCACTTTCGCCTGTGGCAAGACGAAGAAGGGCCAAATAGGGTTCACCAGTTCCACTAATCCGACATTCACCAATTAGATCACCTTTGTTCAGCTCATCCAGGGAATCTACTCTTATCATGGCTCAGCCTTCGAAAAATCTAGAGGATTTGCTGATTTGTCTTCAGCAAACAGTAGATTCACTCTAGCACAGTATGGCCCGACAAATTGAGGTCACTAATAGGTTGCAACAACAACAATAATAGCCGGCTGCCGCTTCTACTTCTCATGCACTTAACGCGGCTACTCCTATGCCAGGCACCACTGCCAATACAGCTCGAGATCCATCGGGTGTTCCTATTCCTCCAATCTAGACAAATCTAGTCCTGGTTTAAATGTCTAGAGCTCCAACTGAGGCACCTTGCGAGTTTAAGTTTGACCCAACCCTGCTTAAAGTTGACAAACTTGAAAAGCTATTCAAGAAAGCGCAGGGGGTTAGCTCTATTTTGCATAGTGAGGACGGATATACAGAGTCTGTTGTCACTCTGCCGGAGCGATTCAGGTTCAAGATGCTGCATATTGACCGCTTCGATGGCTTTGGAGATCGAATAGTGCATCTGCGCCTATTTTCTGATATCCTGCGACTAATGGGTTTGACCAGAGTTCAGAAGTTGTTACTATTCGGCCGAACTATGTCTAGTATAACTGCCATCTGGTATGCGAAATTGGAGGACTCTGTGAAACAAAGGTGGCAATAGTTGGCCGAATCCTTCATTGCCCAATATTCTTACAATACGTACATCGAGGTCACAACTTGTGATCTTGAGGCAACGTGTCAAGAATCGAAGGAGGGCTTCTTAGAGTTTGTTATTTGATAGAGGGCAAAGGCAGCTATGATGGCAAACAGGCCTCCAAAGAAAGAGTAAGTTCGTATAATTGTCAAAAATCTGCATGAAAGGCTATTACAGAAAATGATAGTCCTCCCACTATTCAACTTTAAGGACTTCTATGAAATTGGGATTCAAATCGAGAATGCCCTCAGACAAGGGATCATTGTGGAAGATAATGAGCCTATGCGGAAAAATATTGTTCGCGGTTCCCAAGCTACTACCTGTACTTGCACAGCTGTGAAATGCTCAAAAGTAAATACTGTCACCACTTCCAATAAAAACCATTTTCCTAATAATAGCCACAAACCAACCACTTCAACTCGGCCCCAAGCCCAAAATTTTCATTCTCTTTGCATGATTCTCTCTCAAGCTTTAAAAACGTTGCTAGAAAAAAGGCACCTAGAGCTCCTAGAACCTTGAACCCTCCCAAATCCACTTCCACCACAGCATGACCTCACTAAATACTGTACTTATCATCAACAATCGGGTCATGATACAAACCATTGCGTCCGTCGTTGTCATAAGATTCAGGATCTTATTGACGATGAGGTCATAGCTCCACCAAAAAGGCCTCAGTCCGCCACTGACCCATTACCTCCACACCTCAACCTAATCCATACACTGCCATCCACCTACAGCCCCAGCATATACATCACCCTGGCCCGTTTACCCAAGCCTGAGGTGTTCATTCTAGAAAGCATGGACTTGTTTATGATGGATGTATTTGAACCCCAATCATCTCAAACCTATGAACCCATTACTTTTGAGCTGATTAGCATGATTGAAGATTTGCAGAGAACTGTGGCAGATCTAGCCTTTGGGATATTGGCTCCCTCATCCACCACATCATATGCCAAAAATTTCGCGCCAAAAGGCTCCCCAATCTTGGGGCGAGCTGCAATTGAAAACGGCCAACCTAAAGCTATCTCGAGCCTGGGTGATCACATGTCAACAACGAATGGGCCTCGCTCCGATACCCCAATCCCTTGGCAAAGCTGAAGCAAGTGGCAAGAACAAGGTTGGGGCAAGCATCGATCCCGAAGCACATCTCCGGTGGGCGATAGAGGCTTTCAAGGTCAAAGGGCTGATCAAGCAGCAAGTGCTTGTAGTTGTTGTAAAAACTATAGGTGACACTTTTGCCACTCAGGTTGGGGGCATTTTGAATCCAGAGGTAAGCCATGGAAAGAGATGTCATACCAGAAATACCCATTTCAGCTCCAATCCTACACCCATAAGAGATCATCAAACCTAGTCAACACCTGCAACCCTTTTGTCAATCCTTCTAGGATTGTTAACTGCACATTCAATCCCCTTTACATGACCTTATCCAAAGCTTTTCAAATCCTCAAAGGGCAATGCCATCTCAAACCCCTTGACCCTCGGCCTCTCCTCAATCCCCTTCCAGCCAAGTATAATGTTGCAAAGTACGGCGTCTTCCATCAACAAACTGGCCATAAGAATGACTGTTGTTTTCGTCTTTGCCATGAAGTTCAAGATCTGATTGACAGTAAGGTCATCACTCCATTGAGTCCTACAAAGTCTATCGGCGTTGGATCGATGAACTTGGGGGATAATATGACTAGGTGATTGGGGATGAACCACCTACTGATGGCGCTCATTTTACTCTAGATGTGGTGGATGGCATGCACCGTTTTAGCACTTTGAAAATGCTGTTTATTTTACTTTCGAACTTGGGTGTTGAGTCAGTCTTCTTGTATTGAGTCAGTCTTGTTGTGTTAGGGTTAGGTGATTTCGGGGGTGTTAACTCGAACATCACTTCCCTATTTGTTTTTGTTTGTCTTTTCACTTTTTCTTTTGAGTTTGTTTCTACCATGGAGCCAGTTGAGCTAGAAGTTCTGAATAAAAAAACAGTTATTTTCACCCACTTCTTTGTGCCTTTAAATTATTGCATTAACCAAAGTTTTTCAAAACTGTTTCCAAAACTGTAGTGAAAACAAAGAGGGAGGAATTCCTCGAAATTTGCAAAATTTGATCGACTGAGAGGAAGACAGACCTGCTAAGCCCTAATGAATGAGATCATGTCTGTTAATGTAAGTACTGAGGAGGATCTTGGCTTGATCCAGATTGGTTCTACATTGTTTTCAGGAGAACACGAGCAACTAGTCGCTTAATTAAAAGATTTCAAAAAGATGTTTTGTGTGGTCCTACGAAGACATGCTTGGAATTGATCTTGAGATTGTACAGCATAAGATCACTCTTAGCCTCAAGACTAGACCTCTTTGCTTTTGAAACCTTGATTCAAGAATGTTCAAATGATCAACGAAAACATAAGGTTTGCATGATCGGATTTGAAGCAGCTCTTGAACTAAGGGCAAGAAGGTCAGATGTCACCAAAGGAAGTTTGCATAGCCAGATGAGAAGCAACTCTTGAACTAAGGGCAAAAAAAGTCAGATGTGCTTGAAGATTCAAAAGATGAGTCACTTCTCAAGCTAATGGAGACCGGCAAGAAAGCTAAATCCCATAAGTGGAGAAAAGAAAATTTTTACTGAAGGACAATCGAGTTCCTATCAACAACGCTAAGGGCAAATTCAAACCCAATTGGATAGGCCCCTACATCATCATTGAACAACAGTCATTCTCTTGGATTCAGATGGCTTAGAGATCTCAAAATCGATCAACATGGATAAGTTAAACTTTTCTATCTTTGAGAGGCTCGCTGGGTTGAAAACCCAGAAGGGCGACCCAGACAAAAGTTAGAGCAAAAAAAAAAAAAGAAAAAAAAAAGAACAAAAAGAAGAAAAATGAAAAAAGAAGAAGAAATGAAGAACAATGGAAAAAAGAAAAGAAAAAAGAAAAACAGAAGAAAAATGAAAAGAGAAAAATAGCTCGCAAGGTTAAAACCTGAAAGGGCGGCCTTAGCAAAAGTTAGAGTGCAAAAAGAGAGTGTTAATACCCAAGTGGACCTTAACCCAGGAACTACATAAGGCCTGATTCCAATCTTTAGGATATGTAGGCAACTTCATCCTGAAGTTCGGCCCCAACCATTGTCAGCTTTCTTGTCTCATCCATGTTGGTTGGCTTATCTTTATTCAAACTCGGTTATCCTATCCATGTGCAAATTGGCTCATCTTCATTCAAAATTGGTTGTTTTATTCTGTTAGAAGATTCAGCTACAAGACAAATCAAGTTCAGATCTGGGGTCGTGCATCTCAAGAGTTAATTTCTCGTTGGTTGGGTAATGGCCATTTGCAAAAATAGTTTTTAAGGATTTTTAGTGAAGTTGATTAATTTTCTCGAAAATTATTCCATTTTTCCAAAACTGGACCACTTCTTGGACCCAAAAAAGGAAAATTTTCAGTGCTCATAGCCTGACTTACATGATTTCAAAGTAGAAAGTCGAACAAGCATGTTAATCTAGCTCTCATGTTGGTCAAAATTGTTTTAGCAAAAAGCCAAAACAAAAAAGAAAAGTCAAAATGATGAATTAGGGGCACAGTCGAGTCAGGTTTTCTATCTTTTCCCCATTGTCAACCCTATTGTCAACGTGCTCGCCAGAAAGGGCGCAACTGAAGCTAGCAGCAGGGGCCGGAGGCTTTCTCATCTTCCAAGCAGCGAGGTATCGAGCCAAGTGCGAAGCACGGAATGGAAATAGAGCTGGATATTCGACCCCCCTCATAAGGTCCACAACTTCCTTCTTATCAATCAACCACCCAAGGGAGGGATAAAACAATAAGAGAGATTAAATAATAGAGAGATGTGCGCTAAGAGAAAAAGTAAGGAAAAGGCTTTTCAGAGAAAAAGAGATTGAGGGCCAAAGTGATGTGAGAGTCGTAAATAAGAAAGGGTGGGAAACAATACCTGGAGAAATAGTGGGTTCCCCGTGAATCGAGAGGTCTCCCACCAGTGGAAAGCATCCAATTGTTGTGTGTGTTGTTTTTGCTGGTCTCGATTCTTGTTTTGAGTCGTTTTGGGTGTAAATAGATGTGTTTAGGTTATTTTACTTTGTTTTTTTCTTTGTTTAGTCACGGTGTACTGTGGTCAGTCATAGGCTCAATACCTGGTTAAGAACACATTCTCATGTCCAATTTCAAAAAAATAAATCGTTTTGTGCTCAGAGTGCTGTGCTGTTCTCAACTTGATCTGCAAAACAAATTTTTTTTTTTCATAAACTACAGGGTCCAACCCCGATCAAGAGAGAGTAATAGAACAAGGACTTATTTGAAGCTTCATAGGTTCCGGACCGCAAGCTAAAAGAAAAAAAGAGGAAATTGGAGCATCTGAGTTTGTTTTAACTTCATCACTTTTCGGGATTACATTCTGGAGGCACATTTTCAGGCCTTATCATGTCTCTGAAGAATGAGTGTACTCGATCTCAAGCTCAAAGCCTGCTTCAAGCCAGAATGGCGATCAAACGCCAACCTCAAGCTCAAGCCTACTTCAAGTCAGAATGGTAATCAAAGTGCTCTTCCTGAACACCATTCCCTGCCAGAGACATCTTGGCTATGTTTACAATGAGTTCCTAGGAGACTAACTGCGACGGTGGAAACTAGTGTTCGAATGGCGATGCCTAGAACATAAAGGTTTGGAATTTCTGAGACTAAAGTCTGGTTTGAATACCCAGGGGTGTATCCCTGGCTTGAAATCTGTATGGCAATCCCATAGGTTGAGGTAGCTTGCATGCTCCTCAATTCTGGATACTGAACGACCTTAGTCTTTCACCCCGTTGGAGAATAGGGAAAGTTGTGAATGTGATCAGGAAGAAAAGGGGCATCCATGGCTTCTACATGCAAATGTTACCCCTTGCCAGTATTTAAGGATCTTTGAACTATGAGTTGAATGTAAGAGTTCGAAGAACATAAAAGGGGGAGATCCCCGCCAAAGTAAAGCGGTTCATAATCACTTCATCACCACTCGCCCTATGAGGTGCTTTCTAAAGCGTCGCTTTATTGGTTTACTGCATTTCCTCAGCATCATCCACTTATATTGCTTGTCACACGTACTTTGTGCATCTATCGCACAATCTCATCACATTTGCATCTATCACATGCATACTACATTGTGCATCTATCGCACAATCTCATCATACTCTTTGCATCCATCACATCATTTCAGGACCTCTTCTCATGATTTCAGCATGGTTAGAGTGTTCTTTTCCTCACATGATTTCAGCATGTTTGGAATTTATATCAGGGCGTGCAGGAACGCGATCTTGACCAATTTTTTTCATGACCTCTTTTCATGATTTCAGCATGGTTAGAGTGTTCCTTTCCTCACACGATTTCAGCGTGTTTGGAATTTATCTCAAGACGTGCAAGAACGCGACCCTGAGCATTTTTTTCAGGACCTCTTCTCACGATTTTAGCATGGTTAGAGTGTTCCTGTAACAACCCTCGCTTCAACTTAGTCATGCTTGCATACGTTTATGTATGATCTTGTCTTGCTATGTTACATTTGCAAATCTTGTCTTGTTTTGCTTGAGTGATGCCTACATGTTTTGTTCTTGACTGGTGTGTTGCCAAGGTCACCTTAAGCCTAGTCACCTTTGAACCTTTTTACACTTAGAACTATCTTGGAACCACTTTGGTTCACCTCCACCATCACCTAGGCATATTGGCCGAGATGTCATTATCTAGGCCGAGGTGTGCATCACCTAGGCCGAGATGTGCATCATCTAGGCCGAGATGTTATCATCTAGGCGTCCTAGATCCTTGATCCTTGCACCTAGTGATTTTGTTCTTGGGTTGGTATGACCTAGACCGAGGTGTGGCACAGCTTAGTCAAGTGTTGTCCTTCTAAGCCGATGTCGTTGTCACCCTATTTGCCGAAGCTTTGCCCTTAGCCGAGATCATCACTTGTCGGAGTGCTCTTGCCGTCTAGCTTGTTGAACACACTTTGTCATGGTCTTGTCTTGTCAGTCAGTCACTTTTTTTGAGTAGGGCCAATTAGCCGATGCCGCGTGTCCCAACAGAGGGTTAAGTCAGTGACTGTCGAGAAAACATATCATTTTTGTATCAAATATTGTCCTTTAGAGAGAGAGACTCTAGGAAGAAGAAGGTGAAACTTTTGAGTGAGAGGGTGGACCTCCAAGCTTGATCGTTGGAGTTTGAACCGTTAGATTCGAGTTTTGAGGCTAGAATCTTAATGTAACAACTCTCACTCTACTCTAGTCATGCTTGCATATATTACATGATCATGTCTTGATATGTTGCATTTTTGCAAACCTTGATTTGCTTTGCTTAAGTGTTTCTTGCATGTTTTGTACCTTGCTTGGTGTGAGTTTAGCCGAGGTCATTTTCAGTCTAGAATTATCTTGGAACCACTTTGTTTGACCTCCACCCTCGCCCTGACATATTGGCCGAGGTGTTCATCACCAAGGCCGAGATGTGTATTATCTAGGCCGAGATGTTGCCTTTGCACTTAAGTGATCCTGTCCTGGAGTGGTATGACCTAGACCGAGGTGTGGCACATCTAGGCCAAGGTGTGGCACAGCTTAGTCAAGTGTTGTCCTTCCTAGCCGAGGTCATTGCCACCTTAGTTGCCGAAGCTTTGTCCTTAGCCGATGTCATCACTTGCCGGAGTGCCTTGCCAGGTAGCTTGTTAGATACGCTTTGTCTTACACATGTCTCGTCAATCTATCACCTTTTTGAGGAGAACCAACCAGCCGTTGCCATGTGTCTGAGCTGAGTGTTAAGTCAGCCAGCAGACCTAGAAATGTATCATTTGCTATATGTCTTTGTTCTTGAGGAGAGAGAAGCTCTAGAAGAGGGAGAAGGGGGTTCTTAGAGGAGGAATAGATTTTCCAAGCTCGATCTTCACACCTTGAGCCGTTAGATTCGTGTCTTGAGGTTAGAATCTTAATCTACTCTTGTTGTTCTTATTGATCATCTAACTGCATTGCATGATCGAACCTGATTTGCAAGCCATGCATCGATTTAAAGTTTGGTTTTAGAAAGAGAAAGTGATATTCATGTGTTCTTGAATAAAAGCCTTGTTTGATCCGAAAGCTTGCATCAAGATTCATGTTTTTGTGTTTGTTTTCATGAAATCTTCGTGTATGGGTACCCAGGTCCATGTTTTTGAATTCATAGCATGAAATATCAAATTTTGTAATGATAAGTTATGATCTTTGCATCCATGTTCTTCATGTTCATGTTCTTCAAGAAAAGGAAACCCAGATTTTCCCGACTTTATTTTTTTGAATGTGGCCATCGGGACCACACCTCGGCAAGGAGGTGTGGGACCTCGGCCAAGACCTGGTTGGTGCCCAGCAAGTTTTCCCGAGATAAGAAACAGTGTTTTGTTTCGGCTCGACTTAGTTTTAAAGGGATGTCGAGATCATTTGCATCCATGTAAAGCTTGTTTGAAAATGCATTCAATAGACTTTGCCATGTATTTGTAGGACTTGGACTCTCGCTTGACCCCGACGTTTGAAAAACTATGTGAGTGGTATTTTTAATAAAGCTATGTTATATGTTTTGATAAAGGCTTTGCTTTGCTTTGTTTTGAAAGTATTTGTTAAGCATGAATGATTATCCCTATTTTTATGTATCAAGTAAGTTTTGTTTTGGTGACGTTCTCGGGAAGTCCGTACGTGCCAGGGGACTATAAGCTTTTGTGGCACAAGTCCGTACGTGCTAGGGGACTATAAGAACTTGTAGCACATTCTTGAAGGTCCGTACGTGCTAGGGGACTATAAGCACTTGTTGCACATTCTTGAAAGTCCATACGTGCTAGGGGACTATAAGCTTTTGTGGCACAAGTCCGTACGTGCTAGGGGACAATAAGCTTTTGTAGCACAACCTTGTTAATGTCATCCATTGTATTATGTAGATGTTATTAAACATCCCAAGAAGATTTGAAAGACCAAGATTTGATTGATGAAGCTTGAAAGATTTGTTAGATGAACTTGATTCCTCCCTTGTTGGTTACAAGCTATGATTATGTATTGTTTGTTAAAGGTCTCGGATATCATGCATGCAAACCCTTTATTACTTGTACCATTCATTGAGTATCCAAGCTCATCCTCTCTATATATATGTAGGTGATGAGCAGGACGGCGGCGACGCCTAGATGTGCCTCGCAACTTGTTTTGGATTCGCATTTTGTAGCATCTTGAAGATCATGCTTCTTAGCTTGCATTTCTTTGTATTTCGTGTATGATGGCTCAAGAAGCCTTTTGGTCAAGATGTATTTTGTATTTCATTTTATTGTATCTAAGTTGTAATGCTATGTAAAGATGTATGCCATTTCATTTGACTTATGCACAGCTCTTATGGACCACTTGTATTGTAAATTATTGCTTCTGCACTTGTTAGCCCCATATGTAATACTCTGATTGTGTGTGAATTTTTGAAAGTTGGCCTTCAGTAATCTCGGATTACTGGCCATCACGGCACCATTCTACTAGGGGCGGAATGGGGTCGTGACACTTAATCTACTCTTGTTGTTCTTATTGATCATCTAGTTGCATTGCATGATCGAGCACGATTTGTAAGCCATGCATTGATTTAAAGTTTAGTTTTAGAAAGAGAAAGTGATATTCATGTGTTCTTAAATAAAAGTCTTGTTTTGATCCGAAAGTTTGCATCAAGAACCATGTTTTTGTGTTTGTTTTCACAAGATCTTCAAGTATGGGTACCCAGGTCTATGTTTTCAAACTCATGGCATGAAATCTCAGACTTTGTAATAACAAGTTATGATTTAAGCATGCATGTTCTTCATCTTCTCCATCTTCATGTTCTTTATGTTCCTCAAAGGGAAACCCAGATTTTCTCGACTTTGCTTTTGAATGTGGCCGTCGGGACCACACCTCGGCGAGAAGGTGTGGGACCTTGGCCAAGACCTGGTTGGTGCCCAGCATGTTTTCCCAAGATGAGAAACAGTGTTTTGTTTTGATTTAACTTAGTTTTTGAAGAATGTCGAATCATCCGTTTGCATGTGAAGCTTGTTTGAAAGTGCATTCAATAGACTTTGCCATGTGTTTGTAGGATTTGGACTTTTGCCTTGACCCCGACGTTTGAAGAACTAAGTGAGTGGTATTTTTAATAAAACTATGTTATCATGTTTTGATAAGCTTTGCTTTGCCTTGTTTTGAAAAGTATTTGATCAAGCATGAATGATTATCCCTATTTTGTATATCAAGTATTATCTTGTTTTGATGACATTCTTGGAAAGTCCTTAGCGCCAGGGGACTATAATGCAACTGCACATCTTGTTTTGGAAAGTCCTTAGTGCCAGGGGACTGTGGGGACTGTAATGTAACTGCACATCTTGTTTTGGAAAGTCCTTAGTGCCAGGGGACTGTAATGCAACTGCACCATCGTTTGAGATATCTCCCTTGTTTTGTCTTGTTTTGTCACTGACGGTTTACCGCGTGGGTTTGTTTGTCCGGAATGTCATCGTTTGCAATATGTTGATGCTAGTAAGCATCCCTTGAAGCTTGAAGATTTTTTAGATGAACGTGGTTCATCCCTTGTTATGTAAACTTTGATATGTATTGTTTTGAAAAGACTTCGGCTATTATCCATGCAAACCCTTTATTATTTATATCATTCACTGAGTACCCAAGCTCACTCTCTCTATATATATATATGTAGGTGATAAGCAAGAAGGCGGTGACACCTAGATGTGTTTCGCAAGCTTGTTTTGGATTCTTGTTATGCCGGCTTGACTTGTATTCATGCCGGCAATCTTGAAGATTATACTTCTGGACTTGTAATACTTGTGTTTTGCATACGTCGGCTTGAGAAGCCTTTTGATTAAGATGTAACATGTACTTTATTTTATTTGTAACCAAGTTCTAACCCATGTTAAGGTGTATGCCATTTCATTTGATCTATGCACGACTCTTATGGACCACTTGTATTTTAAATTATTGCTTCTGCATTTGTAAGCCCCTATGAATGCTCTGTTTGTGTGTGAATCTTTGTTGGTTAGCCTTCGGTAATTTCGAATTACTGGCCATCACGGCACCATCCTACTAGGGGCGGTTTGGGGTCGCGACAGTTCCCTTCCTTCATGATTTCAGCGTGTTTAGAATTTATCTCAGGGCATATAAGAATGCGACCCTGAGCGTTTCATTTCAGGACCTCTTCTCATGATTTCAGCGTTGTTAGAGTGTTCATTTCGTTACACGATTTCAGCGTGTTTGGAATTTATCTCAAGGCGTATAGGAACGCGACCCTGAGCGATTTTTTTCAGGACCTTTTCTCACAATTTTGGCATGGTTAGAGTGTTCCTTTCCTCACACAATTTCAGCGTGTTTGGAATTTATCTCAGGGCGTGCAGGAACGCGATCCTGAGCATTTTTTTTAGGACCTCTTCTCACGATTTCAACGTGGTTAGAGTGTTCCCTTCCTTATACGATTTCAGCGTGTTTGGAATTTATCTCAAGGCATGCAAGAACGCGACCGTGAGCATTTTTTTTCAAGGACCTCTTCTCGCGATTTCAGCGTGGTTAGAGTGTTCCCTTCCTTACACTATTTCAGTGTGTTTGGAATTTATCTCTGGGCGTGCAGGAACACGACCCTGGAACACGACCCTGAGCGATTTTTTTCAGGACCTCTTCTCGCAATTTCAGCGTGGTTAGAGTGTGTCATTCCTTACACGATTTCAGCGTGTTTGGAATTTGTTTTTCCTTCTCTCACGATTCTAGCGTGATTGGAGTCCCTTTCTCCTCTCACAATTCCAGCGTGGTTGAAGTCCCTTCCTCTTTTCATGACTTTAGCGTGGTTAAAGTGTGTCATTCCTTGCACGATTGTAGCGTGTTTGGAATTTGTTCTTCCTTCTCTCACGATTCCAGCATGGTTAGAGTCCCTTCCGCCTTACACGATTCCACCGTGGTTGAAGTCCCTTCCTCTTCTTATGACTTCGGCATGGTTAGAGTGTGTCATTCTTTACACGATTTCAGCATGTTTGGAATTTGTTTTTCCTTTTCTCACGATTCCAGCATGGTTGGAGTCCCTTCCTCTTCTCACGACTTCAGTGTGGTTAGAGTGTGTCCTTCCTCACACGATTTTAGCGTGTTTGGGATTTGTTCTTTCTTCTCTCACGATTCCAGCGTGGTTGGAGTATGTCACCCTATTCATCTACTGCATTTTCCATTACATCCATTACATCATACCATTTTATCATCATGTATCCTGTCCATGTTAAGCTTAGTTTGGCATGCGCTCATACCTTTCCCTCGTTGAAACATGGTTCTGTCATGTGTAAGTACCCATGCTGCGCTGAGGCCATTATTGAGGGTGTTCCGACACTTTTTTTTTTGTATTAGATGTGCTTTGTTTTGTGTCCATGCCTTTTCTAGGTAAGATGTAGTTCGGCTCGCACCCCTTGTCCACTACATCCATTACATCATACTCTATTTTGTTGTATCTATCCTTTTCCCATCATCCCATTGCATTGTTATTACATCTTCCCCCAGCAGATCATTCCTTACTTATATCATACCACACAAATTACCTGTACTCTTTCTACGATAGGCATAGTTCTACATGTGCATGCGCCTGTTCATCGAGAATTGTGATTTGAGTGCTCCAGTACCTTTTCTATGTTAAAC
>NW_021025343.1:4688-16349 GCF_004153795.1 Camellia sinensis | reverse complement strand
CCATTTTTTTGTTAAAACAAATGTTACATTCAACAATTTAATAAACTCGAGCCCACTTCCCGGTCTGTGTCCATCTCTTGTCAAGAGGGCATTTCACAATATATAACATTTCATACATGCATTTCCTTTTCATATCTAACATTTACAATAATACATGATTTCCTATTTCATATCATTTCAATTTTCATGATATTAATTCCATTTCTACAGTATATATCAACCTTAGATATATTCAAATACTCTTAAAAGGTCAATAAATACAACAAAATACACAACATATAGATACTCAACATCCACAAAGTAGATACGATATATCTTTCGGTACAGTCTAACTCACGTTCGCCAAGTGGCTTCCTCCACTCCTTGATGTTTTCGACAAGACTTTACCAGAGGAATGCGTCTGCCTCGCAAGACTTGATCCCCGCCTATCCAAGACACAAAACCGGTCTCTCTCATATACGAGGCATCCTCAATTAACCTCTTAAGTTGGTAGCCAATTCCAATACATGTTGATGGTCATCTGGCTCATATTTTGCCGACGAGCATATAACCACGATGACAAAGTACCCCGTCATAAGCCTCTGGACAAGCTAACTGCGGGGCTAAGCTAAAACTGAGATAGGGCAAACCTCGCCAATTCGACTCTCAATAGACTTCTCCAAAAGGCCAATAACCGAGGGGAAAACTTTCCACTCTTCTCGCAAATTCATTAAATCCCCGCCTAGGTGACCATCTTTAGAAGACCAATGATTCACTGCACACCGTCAAATACGCAATAGGTTGCTCTCTACGGTCGTAGCATAAAATTTTTTGACGACTCTAGCTATAACAAGCCATCCAACAGATAGAAAGACTCAATCTTTCTCCGTTGTTTCCCTCACACCAACTCGCGTACCCTAAACAAACGGTCATTAGCCCACCTCGGCCCAAACAAACTGGAGACTACACTGGTCGCGACATACAAGCGCCTTAACGGTGCCTAATACTGACACTGAGACTGGAAACTGTTGTTGTAGGCAAACTCACAAGGGCATAAGTGCCTCTCCCACGTCCCACTAAAGTCAAGTGGATACCAACCCCGAAAGCATATCCTCAAGGATCCGATAGAGTAGCTCGGACTGTCCCGTCAGTCTAAGGATGATAAGCCATACTAAGGTCAAACTTAGTAACCGATCTAAGGCACTCTGCCAGACTCTGCCACAACCTGGCAGTAAAATGAGGATCTATATCTGAGACAAATCGTCAGTGGGACCCCGGTGCATAAACCTCACTATGTCCCAAATATACAGTCAGGGACAAGACTGATCTACTGAATCTCTCAAGCGCATAGGAATGAAGTGCGCCTCGACTTAGTCAACCGCGTCTACCAAACACCCAACATAGCATCACTACCCCAGCCGGTGTAAGTCCTTCGGAAAGACCTCAAACACAAGTCTATAGTGAACATGCTCTCACATAACTTCGACCCACTCGGCAATAGGCAAGGGTTGCTAACAAACCCGCTGCCTCTTAATGTTTCCGGCTTCACTTGCTGACAAGAGGCACTTAGACACGAAAAATTGCCATCATTCTCTCTTCAGATACCCCACGCATCCAAAACAGGCGACCCAAATCCGATACATCTTAGTGCCTCCTGGATGCACCGGCAAGGCGCCTGAATGATATAAACTCTCAGAGTAACCTCTCTCAGGGTAAGACGTCACGGCACCTAAAATGACGACGTTGTCGAGATCATCTGGAACACTTAATGAGCTGTTTTTAAAAACGGTTTCGCGTCGACTCTGGTAATACGAGAACCACGTCAAAACCACTTCATCAAACCTTCCCTACTGGAGATTTTCTCCTGCAGGGAGGGATTCTACCTCAAAGGGCGCACCTCTTTGCTCCTCTATACCACTCGAGTCACAAGTGTAAGGCTGAGTATAAATAACAGCAATAAGGCCGCAAGCCTCAACGGATTCGCCCCAAAAGCAAATCAAACTCACTCAAGCGAACCTAACATCTCCTACTTCCGATTGTGCTATAAATTATAAAGTCTAACATCACTAATGGACTTTACCCTGCTAAGGCATCGGCCATTAACATTGGCCTTTGCCCGGACCATAGTGGGCAGCTCGAAGTCGTAATCGCCTTCAATAACACTCCATCCACCTCCTCTGCCTCAAGTTCAAGCTCTTTCTGTGTAAACAGATATTTCAGACTCTTATGATCTTCCCAGAACACTCTGAATCTCCTCACCATGAAAGGTAGTGCCTCCAGATTTTCAAGAGCAAAAATCATTGCTGCTAGTTCGTAGGGTCATGTAGTATGGATATTCTGTCTGTGTATTTTCCAACTGACGTGAGGCCATAGGCAACCCACCTTTCGCCTTCTTTGCATCCCAACGACACTTAACCCAAGACCACTCTCGTGAGCATCACAATAGACTGAATAACCCAACCCTCTCTCTGAATAATCAAGACGGAGCTGCTGGTTCAATCTAACTTTTAGCTCTCTGGGAACACCATTTCACAAGTCTACTATCTTCGCACTCATCACCATTGGTGTGCAACATTGCCCTTCCGAGTCAGTCTAGTCAACGGCAAAGCTAACCTAAGAACAAATCCTTCACGAAAACTGGCGATAATACCCATGGCGCGCTAATCCAGGAAAAAACTGCGGATCGTCAAAACACACTCTTAGGCTGTTGTTCAACTCTTCGTATTGGCCCGTCAATCTTGGATGTAATCAATAGACACCCCTTTCTCCGGAAACTAATAATGGCACTAAGAACACTTGACCTTCTCCTAGACCAAAAACTCACGAACTTTCCCAAACTTGGCATACAGCCTAATGCGTCTAGTAACTCGAGCACCAACTCTCAATGATTTCTCGTCGCCTCCTCCTCTGAAGCGTGAATAGGATGGAATATAGAAAATAGGTCGTCCCACACACGACCAACGAACAGTATCTAAGAATTCCGGGACTATCCGGTTCATCAAATCCATAAAGCTGCGCAGTGCATATTTGAGCGCAAAGGCATCCCCCAGAAACGTCATAATTCACATACTGCGTAACGGAGCCGTCTTCAGAATATCCTCACTCCCTGACCCCTCAGACTGGGTGGTAACCGATCTCAAGTCTATCTTAGAGAAACAACGGCACCCCCTTCCAACTGGTCAAAAGATCATCTATAAGGCGCATAGCGGTACTTATTCTTAACCGTAGCCCAATTCAATCTTCTGGTAGTCGATACACAAGTCTCAAGGCGCATACTTTTTTTTTTAGTAAAGAGGGCCGATGCTCCCCAGGCGAAACACACGAGGCGAACAAAAGCCGTTATCAGCAATTCCTGGAGCTGAACTTCAACTCAACCAACTCGGCTAGGGCAAACATGGTAAGGTGCATAAAATCTGGCACGTGCCGCACTAGATCAATAAGAACTCAATCTCCTGATGAGGTGGCAAACTAACGAGATCCGCCTCGGAAAAGCATGTCCGAGTACTCCCATTAAACCACGATCTTCATCTCCCGGCAACACAGTCTCTGGGGCCTCACCCGCAACTCACTACTCAAAAGGCTTAGCAAGTAGTACCACATAAGGCTCAACTCCGCCCTATCTCACGGATCACATACACTGGTGGCAAAACACTACCAACCCTGTCCCCCAAGAATATGGAAACACCTTGCCTCGCCATCAGTACATTACTGTGACCGCCTCTGGCGGTAGCAATTCAATAACTGCCCTGGTATGACGGATAACCAGTCCATACCCAAATAATATACATTCAAAATCTCCGACTGGTGCATAATACAAAGAAAACAGAAAGGCGGCAATCGGACGACTTCTATAGGCACAACCCCGTTCATCCTTGTTTCAAAATTCAACTCACCCCCATATAGTGTGTGAGACACTACACAAATAGGAATGCTAACTGTGCCAACTCCAAATACCAAGACAAATACAAACTACATGCAGATACAAAATAGAAATGAGATGCACCCATATCAATCAATACACTAGCAACCGAGTTGCAAAAACAAGAAGGTACCTCTCATCAACTGTGGCAGGTTACAAGATCCTGCGCGACAACAGCATGACACGCGGCCGCAGTAGGCCCCTGATTCCACCTGCTCGACCCTCGGTGGCTGACACAGACTGAGACGACGAAGGCTCTCGGATTAGCCCTCACGAGGCCTGTCCACAGACTGAGGCTGGCTGAAAACCTGGCAGGCTGGCCTAAGAACAGACGGCCCGTAGTGGCACTTCAGACTGTGCGGCAATAAACCTCTTCAGGTGCCCAGGCAACCACACTGATTAACAAAGACACAGGGTTGGACCTGCCGACTCTGCTCTACGGTCTAAGCTGAAGATGAAGCCAGCTCTCTGACCGTCCTCCCTCTGTGGCAAACCAAGCTTGTGGCCTAGTGACCAACTTGTAACAGGTGAAATCTCCCTGATTTGCCTCTCCCGCCGAGCCTGCACTTGACACTCGGAAGGTCGATCTTAGTATACCATCCTGGAGACTGCTGAGGGCTACACCCCTCTGTCTCCTACCATCTACGCCTGACCATCATCTGCCTTCTTCTTTGGAGCCTCTCTGTCCCTCCCTCTCCAGCATCATGATCTCCATATGGGCGTGCAGCAATCAACCAAGCACCATAGTCCTCGCGACATAGAACGGCCACAACTCTCTACTTGAGTCGCGCTCTCAGACTCTTTCTCAAACTCAAATACAGCGCGTTCCTCCGACGCCAACAATCGTCAGTGGCGAATCGAACAAGCATAGTAAAAGCAGCCTTCATAACTCGGCGCATTGAAGAACTCAATGCAAAAGCTGGCAAACGAGTCTCTCAGCTTCTCCCTGACTGCTCGGAGATAGTACTTCTCCTGAAAAAGCTCCACAAAAGTCTCCCAGCGTGGCCAGCAATACGGCCCGCTCATGTTATTTCCACCACTGGACCCGCAACACCCCTTTAAGCTGAAGGATGCAAGTCACCTTTTAACGCCATTCTCAATGCAGCATCTTCGAACAGTCTTCTCATCTACGTCCCAACCACTCGTCAGCCTTAAATGGCTCCTTTGGATCCCCAATAAACTCGTCTGGGTTTAGATACGCGGAAGAACTCCTCTTCAAGAAGGAGGCGCTGTCTAACAACCCGGTCCTGTCTGGAAGCCTGTACTGGATTCTCAGCTGGATCTAGAGGTCAATACCCTATAGACTCCCTCACCGCACAGCATCGGCTATCCCTTGGCTAAAGCGCTCCATCAGCTGCTTGACTATCTGGCTCAGCCACATTGGCGCTGGCCAACCCCCTTGCGAGTGCCAGAATACCTCCGGTAAAGGCCATCTCTCTGCCTACCATGCTTTCCACTCACCACTCTTCTCGTCCTGACATCTTAATAAGGTAACGAGAACATTAACATCACAGTCATAAATGTGCCAAAAACTAACACGTCACGTCCTAACATACATGGACAACTGAAATTCATTCCACGTAAGCACATAAACACATAAGCACTTACCGAATTTCATTTACCGGATATGAATAGTCCCGAGGCGTTTATAGAGTTCGGTTAGAAACAGCATTGATCAAGTGCTTTTCCAACAAGACTGACAGAAACCAAGGTCCCAATCAATATCTTTAGAAACTAAAACTCCTCATACCACAATAGTCCACATAAAACATGTACAAATAATCACATAAATGGTCACACATAGGCTCTCTAACAAGCGAGACAAACCCATTGTGATTACCTAATCACTTCCCACGTACCAAAAGTATTCAAACCCTGGTCACTCTGATACCTAAGTTGTAACGCCCTCAAAAAAAACATAAAAACCTTCATATTCTGACATGCAACAATATAAGAGAAAATAAGCATCTTTCTATGTTTATCAGAGTAGTTCTTAAAAGTATTACATGTTGACAACAAAAGTACAGGCGCTATGGGCTTACAACTTTCAAGCCAACACTTTTTACAAGAAATGAGTTACTAACTCATATACATATAAGCCCCCTTGGCTTGAATTTAATGTAGTACATCAAGGAAAACAAAACTAACCAAAAGCTCTGTCTGCCTCTAAGCCATCCCAAGCTATGTCCTTAGAGGTGGCATGCTACGCTGTACCTGAAAATGAATGTTCCCATATAGGTGTGAGCCACAGCCCAGTTAGAAATATACTAACCAAACTTAAACATGACTAAAATACAGCATTCAATAGAATGGTCCACACTTATATTTTTTTCCACTTTTTATAACACATTACGGTTTCATGACATTCAAGTCCATATTACATTTCATTTCACATTCTCTTTTTCACTTTAAGTTTGAAAACAGAAGCTCAGAAATCTAGCCAAATAACTTAATGAGATTAGGACTCTTCTTTTAAAACACTTTTAAATCAATGATGGATACACATTTGGGTGCTGTACCAATAACACATAAACCACTTCCATACTTCACGAAGGTACACATTTTGGTGCTGTATCAATAAACATAAAAAATCTTTTATAACTTTCACAAGGATAACTAGTACTATTTTAGTGCTCACTACGAACAATCAATTCATACAATTTCATAATCACACTTGATCCACACATTGTAATACTGTATCAATGTCAAACAAAATTCGGTTTAGAGGTTTCCACCCTTCTTCCCCTAAAAGCTGTGGGCTACATCCCCGTTCTTCCTCTCCATACAACAACATGGTATATTAAACGTAGATCAGTATACATAATCAATTGCAATACATAAAGTTATTCGTATTATCCAACCGCTAATTCAATGCCACATACTCAATCGATTAGTTTTAGTTTGGCCTTAATCATCATGCATTGTCTAAACAATCAAGACTATCCTCACGATAGCCCAAAGAAGTTTATTTCTAAACAGAAAATAAATGCACCAAAGGAAATAAAATATTCACCATTTCAACTAAGGTGAGCTGATAAATGATCCAACTACACCCTTTATCCCTTACAATACATTCCCTTCAATTTCAAACATTTCTCAATTCAAACTTCTCATTTTCAAAATTAATTTTACAAATTAATGTTATCATGTAATTTGGGGCATTTCCCCATAAAATTAATAACACAACCCTAAGGTTCCATTTCTATCAAATAACCTAATATTTACCTCAATTTACTCCATGCTAAACATGCATATAGGGTTTATATTAAGTAAAACCCTTCTTTTGTAAAATTCATAAAGGCCCAAACTTTTCTCATAATTAACAACAAACTCCCCAACATCATCCAAATGCTAAAAATTTAAAGACAAAGTTCATAAAGGAGTAGGATCTTCCTACCTCGATTTGAGCTCGAACGAAAATGAAGACCAAAAACCAAAGTGCTCCAAAATCCCAAGTTTTTCAGATTAAAATGAAAGCCCTCAAACCCCATCTATCCTCTTTTTAACAAATAAGGGTACGGGAGAAAAAAAGAAAAAAATAGAAACTCACTCTGATTAGATCAAACCTTAGAGAGAAGACAAGTAATACACCACAGAGAAGAGAGAGGAGAGAGAGTCGGGATCTAGGGTTTGGCAAAATGAAGAATATGAAAAAGTGGTGTTTTCCCCGCTGCTGTCTGCTTGATATACAAAGGCTCGCTCGAGCGAAGAGTTTGTCCTCGATGACCAGACACAAGAAACCTATCTCCACGAGCGAAGACGTCTCGCTTGCCAGCCAACAGTCAAACCCTCAGGTCTGTAAACAAACGCACGCTCGAGTGGACAGAACACTCCGCTAACGAGCGAGAATAGAATAACCAGCTCGCTCGAGCGAAGAAAAGCTCGCTCGAGCCAAGAAATGCAACTCTCAGGTCCAGAACCAGACGCAGTTTCACGCTCGAGCGAAGAAACTCTGGCTCGAGCCACCAGACACAAAACTCAACTCTCACTGGAGTGAAGAAACCCTGGCTTGAGCGAAGGACCAAAAGCAATGAGCTCGCTCGAGCGACAAACTGCTCGCTCGAGCAAAGAACCAAAATTCTGGGCAGCAACCATTTGCTCCCATACACAACCAACCTGTAACAAACCTGCCCAACACATCCTATAACTCAAATACAAAGTACGAAAGGATGTAAACAAGATATAAACAACTGCTAACATCCACGGAACCAAGTCCGAATCACTGTACAACAACGGGTAAAACCCGAGATCGCTATATTAATGTTTGGAATGGGGATGAGTTTTGAAAAGATTGTAATTACATTTCATTGATAAAGTTTGTGAGTTAGAAATTGATGAAAACTTGAACCCACTTTGGTGTCATATGTTATTGCTATTGATGAGCCTATTGCTTAGAAGTTTTAGTTTTGATAACTGGTAGGGGATTGTCACGTTGGTATTTAAATGAGGAGATTTTTGGAAAGGTAAGAAAATGTTTGACTTTGGAAGTTTGTTTTATATAAGGAATATTGTTGAATTGTCTTGAAAAGACTAAGTTAGAAGTTGTTGATTTACATGTGGTAAATGCATGAACATTGGCATTGTTATATTATCTCTTGGGATTGTATCATGATATTACATTGATAGGGATATGGAAATTGATCACAATGGAGAATTGTGTGGAGGAAATTGGAAATGGAATCATATGAAGGATTGTACATTTTGCATTATCATTTTATCGAACCATTATTGAAATTGATTTTTAATCTTGCATTGGAAGGTTATGGTTTTAAAAGAGAAATTGTTTTATGAAACAAG
The DNA here is from genome assembly GCF_004153795.1 of Camellia sinensis. NCBI lineage: Eukaryota > Viridiplantae > Streptophyta > Magnoliopsida > Ericales > Theaceae > Camellia > Camellia sinensis. The sequence continues at coordinate 7,654 of NW_021025343.1, read as the reverse complement.
ATCTATTGTTTTGTTTTTGGTAAATACGTTGGTAAGTCCGGATAGGGGGTGTAGTTGGTATTGGTTAAGTTGGCCTGAGTGTCCATCGTGAAAGACCAGAAACCCACGTGGATAGGTGTCGAGCCTTCCAGTTAATACTGGTAAAAATGACAGATTATAAGTGTCGAGCCTTCCAGTTAATATTGGTAAAAATGAAAAATTACAAGTGTCGTGCCTTCCAGTTAATACTGGTAAAAATGACAAATTGGTAGTACTTGTATAGTCTACTTGCAGACACCAGCCAAAGGATTACCTGAGTCGTATTTACCATCTTGGAATTTTATTGAAATTATTGGATTAATGTGTTTTCAAAATGGCATTGTGCGTAAGATTTTCAAAAGATGAGAAAAATATTTTGAGCATGACATGGCATATGCATTCATCTCATAAGATTGTATAAAATGGATTTGATGAATTGTTTAATTATTTGATTCAATTGACAATGAGATAATTGAATGAATTAAAAAGGATATCCTGTTACTATTGAAACATGTTTATTTATTTAAGTTAACTTGTTATGGTTATTTAAATACATTGGATTTAAGAGATCATGTAATAAAATCATATGGTTTTGACATGATATGATTTCACATATATGTATGAGTATTTTGGTATCCGCATATCTTCTAATGTTTTAATATAAGATTGCTTGGTGGGCTAGTGGTTCCCCACCCCCTACCTATACATGTGTACAGGGAATACTTTTCGGATTTGAAGATCAAACAATGGGTTTTACCATTTCATAAGTGTAATGTAGTGATGGATTGTACTACTTCATATGTTGTTTGGCTGAGTGCTATTTTTTTGTAAAGAGTAGTGTCATCTCTTTTATTGTAAGCCTCAAGGCTTTTCTTTTATTTGTATGTAAATGTCATTGTTGTATAACGAGAGGGAATATGTATATTTAATTATTCATTATTTCATTCAAGGATGAAATATTATTTGTAAATGGACTTAATTAATGAATATTGGTAAGGTTATCCAAGTAATAAAATTCTTCGGTAGATTTGTGTGATAATCACTTCTATAGTATTTGGTTTATTAGAATGAAAAAAAAATGTAATGGAACAATTAGTTTTTAGTTTGTCTATAGAATGATTTGTAATACATTTTTCATTATTTCTTTATATATTGTGTTTGGATCATAAATTTGGATAAATATTTGAAAAGAAAAAAGGAAATAGGGAATAGGCACATAATATGGAGTATGCGCATAAATAGAAATGCTTCTAGCTTAATCTATTGCTAATAAATTCTTTTGTTATGTACTCGTTATATTTATTTGATACGATATACTTCTATAGAAAATAAGCACTCTTTCAATGCGACCCACTAGACAATATGATGCATATACATATATAGAAAATAAGCCCTCTAACTTTAATGAGACCCCAAGCGCGTAGTGCGTGGGGTCCAACTAGTATGGATAAAAGTTGGATGTATATGATTAATTTATATATATATATATATATATATCATATGAGAGGGGACACAAACTGACACAACTTAACAACTTCATGGCGAACTATAGAACATTAAAATCATTATAATTTAAAAGAAATTGTTATGGTATGCATTTTAAAAAATGTGTCACAATATACATAATATAATTATGATATTTTGTAACAAACATCACCCTAAGTCATAACTCTACTCACTAAAATAATTCATAACATTTATACTAAACTCGTAACATTATTTTAAAGGTGCACGTCTTATATTCGTTTATTACAAAGTGACCTAACATCACAAACACTCCACTTTCATCAAAAGAAACAAAATTAAATAAAAAATTTATCATGAACTGTATCAAACATGTAACAAGAAAATTTTCTATCAAAGAACAAATTTATCATTAATTCCTTCATTTAGATTCAGTGAAATCAATTATTTATGTCGATCATCTCCATCATCATTTGATCATTTTCATGATCACTATCAATTAATCAACTTTATCATATGCAATGTTTCATATTTTGGTAAAATAATAGTACAATGACCACATTTATATATCATGTTTTGTTTATTGAGATGTGATTGAGACCCCCTCTAAATGTCACCCCCACAACCCCCACACATATGTGGCAGGTGGTAATTGGAGGAGAAGGAAAAAAAGAAAAAGAAAAAAGAAAGACTGACCAATCAAAAAGAGAGGGGGTCAAAGGGGGTGGGGGGAAAGGGGGTCCGGATCATTTTTCTTGTTTATTATTGTTGGAAAAAATATTTTTTGATGACTTTAATTTAATATTAAAGTGTGGTGACTTTAATTTAATATTAAAGTAGGTCCCAACCATTTATTGTGTTGGGTCCAAGTGAGCCAAAAACCATTGGGTTTTGAATAAGAAATTGCCAAGAAATTACCTCATGATGTTAGATTCATGAATAAGATTTTAAAGAGTATTTAAATCCTTTTTCTTGGCTAAAAGGTGTGAATCCTTTGGGCATCCAAATTTTCATATTTTTTGAAAGGGGCTATGGATGCTTGGTGTTTTAATGACCAGCCTTAAAGGCTAAAGGCTCTTCTTCTCTTCCCTTTACATGTATAAATTGAGACCCTCCTATCATGTTTCAATATAGAAATTTCTTGCTTCCATTTTACAAGTCAGTTTGCCAGAAAGTTCCTACATTGAGAGAGTGTTGCCACTGTTCTTGTTCGCTAAGCTAGACAGAAAGTGCTTCTGTCGTAGCTGGTTTTGACCATCGTATCCTGGGAGACAGACGCCGGGTTTCCTCAAGCACTCGACCCGTGAGGCGGCGAAATCTGTTTTAAGGAAACTGCTACCGTGCAGGCTTCGGTTTCGTCTCTTTACCCTTTTATTGTTTTGTGTATTTCTGTTGAAATTTAATTAACGATAAAATTATCAAAACTACCAAGAAGTTGTTAAACTCTAAGTTTGACATGAAGGATATGGGCATTGCAGATGTTA
>NW_021025342.1:3450-16965 GCF_004153795.1 Camellia sinensis | reverse complement strand
GCGAGCTTTTCTTCGCTCGAGCGAGGTTTTCGTGTGTTTGGTCGCTTGAGCGACCAAGTCTTCGCTCGAGCGAGGCTGTCAGGTTTAAATAGGCACCAGCGTGTTTCAGATCAGTTTTTCATACACTTTCAGATTCCAAAACCCTAGTTACGAGTTTTCTCTCCCTCTACACACCTTCTCTCTTAGGATTGATCTACTTAGAGTGAGTTTCTACCTTAGATCCTTTATTAAAAAGATAGAGTGAGTCGAAGGCTTCCATTTAATCTGAACATTTAGTGATTTGGAGCACATTGGAATTTGGGTATTTATCTCTGTCTTCTCCATTCGGGTTATTTTCTTCGAGGTAGGGATTTCCTACTCCATCTTATAAGTTTTGTTCTAAGTTTTAGTATTTTGATATGTTGGGGGTACTCTGGTAATTTTGGGAAAAACCCTAGTTGTATTAATTAATTAATTTGTTTAATTAATTTAAGAGAATTGGGGAATTTGGTTAAATTCATGAAATTGAGGAATTCATTGTTTAAATGGTATAGTTGGATAATTTAAATCACTCGCCTATTGAACTGTTGATATATTTATTTCCAAGTCTAGAAATAATTGTTTTGGGCTATCAGTGGAGGATAGTCGTGCTTGTTGTAGACACTGCATGTGGATTAGGGATAACTGAAACTAATCATTGATTAAGTCATCAATTTTGAGTGCTGAATTAATACAGACATTGTGTGTATCGATTGTGTGTTGTATATGTTATGTGTTTGCATACATTGTTTTGTGTGGGAGGAGATAGGGGATGTACTCCACGGTTTAGGGGAAGATAGGGGATGGACCTCTAAACCGGATTTTGTTTGGGAGGAGATAGGGGATGGACTCCATTAGCATCACTTTTATGTGTGCTTATTTATATTGAAGTGTTTTTATTGATACAGCACTAAAATGTGTATCAAATGGGAAATGTGAAGTGTTATGATTTGAGCTTGACATTGGAAGAATGTGAATATGACATATATAGTTCACTGTTGTAAGTTTGGCCAGGTTCTGAGCCATATTGATAATGTTGGAAAGTAAAACGTGTCTTAGACATTAGTGTCATGAAACTGTATAATGATGTAATTGATTATCTTGGTTAACCATCTATTGAATGCTATTGCTTTATTCAATGCTTATATTTGGTTTAGTATATTTCTACTGGGCTGTGGCTCACCCTATAAGGAAACATCATTTTCAGGTTCAGGTGATAAGCTACCTCCAAGGACTTAGCTTGGAAGGACTTGGATTTTGAAGACTATTTTCAGTTATTTGTTTTTTATTTGTTAGTACATGTAAACACTCAAGACTAGGGCTTTATTTGTATTTGAGTTAGAACTCATACTTTTGTGTCCAAGTGTTGGCTTGGAAAGATGTAAGCCTGTAGGGCATTTAATTTGAGGTTACATGTAATACTTTTATTTAGTAAGACTCTGATGGATATTATAATGAAATGTTTCCTCTCTATCATTGCATGCCGATGATATATATAATTAATGGGTTTATTTTTGAGGGCGTTACAATACGTGCATACATGTTAAGGATCAACTTTAAGCTAAGTTTTGAGAGACAAAGAATAAATAAATAAATGGACAGACTCACGTATGAATTTAGCCGAATAACTTTATTGAATTGCCGAAAAGATGTTTGCACCAAGAAAGGTGTGAAACCCATTTTTAGAGAGAGAAAACAGCTACTAACTTCATCTTGTTTTGTCAACCTTTCTAAGCAATATTAATATTCAACAATGCTTTGATCAAATCTATGATCATAAATAGATACATACATATATGTGTATATATATATATATACCTGAAATTTAGCAAAAAAAAACATAATCAGAATAAAAGAAGCCAAAAACCCAGCTGTGGACCGTATTAGTTGGGATTGAGTTTTCTTTTGTAGAAAGTGCACTAACCTCAAAGCAACCAATATATGTTTACTTACAGCAGTATATTTATTGTGTTCTTCGTTGATCTCATTCAGTCGTTCCCACAGACGACGCCAATTGTGAGACCATGAAATATCCTCTCATATGGATTGTTGGTGAGATTTAACAAAGACAGCTCCATGAACCTGCAAGAGATAAATTTGGTTGATGCCACCCAACCGGGGACACTCCGATGATGAAGTTAGAATCCATGAATCAAGAATAGCAAAGTGTATTTGTATGCTGTGTGGAGCAGAAAAGAGATCATACCTGTATGTTATGAAGTCCCCTCCTTTGATAGACGGGGGTGGGCCGAATAAGCCCAATAGTTGGGCCCTTGGCAGGCCTTGTTTGGGTTAGCCTAGTAAGTTGATATATATTTTTTTCTGGCTCCCACAGTGGTCGTCGAAACACTGTATTTACCATTGGAAAAGTTGATTCTGGCCCTTGTGGTATTCGCCAGAAAATTAATGCACTACTTCCAAGCCCATACCGTAACTGGGCTGACGGATTACCCTCTTCAGACAGTACTTCGCAGTGCAGAATCATCAGGGCGTGTTTCGAAATGGGCCTTAGAACTCGGCCAATACAACATCCAAATCTCTCCTAGAACGGCTATCAAAGGTCAGACTCTGGCCGACTTTGTTGCCGAGTTCACAGGTTGTCATGCCGATTTTGAATGCAGAGCCTGCCGTCCAACCCCAACAGAAGTGGCGAATGTATGTCAGAGATATTTGGCAGATGTACTACGATGGTTCTTCTAACCAACGTGGTAGCGGGGCGAGAGTTGTGATTATGACCCCCGAGGGCACAATAATCGAGCAAGTGGTGAAACTTGGTTTTGATGCATCAAATAATGAGGTCGAATACGAGGTTCTGCTAGTCGGCCTCCGTAACGTGCTTCGTTTAGGCACCAAATGCCTAAAAGTCTTCTGCGATTCAAAGCTGGTTATCAATCAACTGAAGGGGGAGTATGCAGCTAAAGACGACCGAATGGCTGCTTACGTAAAAATAACAAATTCACTACTCGTACAGTTCGATTTCCATGAGCTGAATTAGATTACCCGTGATCAAAATACCCATGCAGATGCTCTTGCTTGCTTGGCCTCCGCCATCAATTCGGAAATCAAACGAACCATTGAGATGGGATTCGTTCCCAAACCGAGTATCAGTCACCCTAAACCCGCCAGTGTTCACGTCATTGATTTGGAGTTGAGTGGGATGGACCCCATTGCCGTATTTCTATCCTCGGAATGGCTTCTAATAGATAAGAAAGAGGCTCATAAGCTACGAAACAAGTCCTTACGCTATTATTTAGATCCCAATGGGAAGCTCTACAAGAAGTCTCTTTCAGGGCCGTATTTTGAGTGTGTGCATCTAGACCTAGTGGAGAATTTTTTAGTCGAGATACATGAGGGTAGTTGCAGCACCCATTATGGAGGACGTTCGCTGGCCCAACCAGCTGTAACCCAGGGGTATTATTGGCCCACCATGCTGTAGACACCCCATTTTTTGGACCGTCCTCAAGACTTGGACATCGACCATTGGATACACTTGGTGATTATCCATGTTTGTGCTTCGTTTGGAGGTTCCCGGAGGATCTCGGCTCGCGCGCCTTGCCTCAGGAATCTCCGAACTCGACTGTTCTAGTGTCTGGTTTGCCACCAAACAACTTGTTGGTTTTGCCTTGGAGGGGCAGGGAATGCCTTGAAGGCATCCCCACACACCACCGGCAGTGGCTAGAAGTCAAACCGGCTGGTTTTTGCTGCCATCGGCACATTTTTGTGCCGCGTCGGCACTAGTTGTTGCGGTCGCACTCTTTTTTGCCAAAATGGCATTTTTGGCCGGCCGACTACTGTGCATCTGCTTTTTTGCAGATATTTTATCACAGCTGTCTTGCCTTTTGGCTCCCTCCATACACGTGTTATGGAGGGATCTCCCTCTTTGGAAGCTTGTGCTTGTAAGCTTTTACAAGACAATAAGCTCTATAAGAGAGAGCCTTTCCTTGGCTTTTAGGTTAGACACTTGAGGACTTAGGATTATTTTTTAGACAAGCCAATTTTTAGGGTTTGAGTTCTAGCGTTAGAAACCATACACTTTCTATCTCTATATCTCCCTCTTGTAGTGTGTTAAAGTGCATTTGTGTCTTACTAATTGCACACAAACACATAGTGTTTCACCTCCACTTAGCGCTACCTTGAGGTTCTAAGAGGTTGGTTTTGAACGTTTTGGAGTTGTTTTCAAAGCCAAGAGGCTGTTGGAGCATCATTTGTGAAGCGGGCCTTCAAGGGGTAAAGAAACTAGCCTCTTTATTCCCCAGTCTTGGCATTGTATTTACCTGTCTTAAAATCGTTTTTTGAGCTTTGGTGTTATAATACAAAAAAGTTCTGTTTTTAGGCCCTTTAAATGTTTGTAGAGTGTTTTGGTGGTTTGGAAGGTGTTTGACCCCTCTTAGGCTTGGAAAGGCCCCATTTTGTGCTATTTTGGTGCCCAAGTTTCAAGACTGTGGTGTTTGGCCTCTCACCACTGAAATCTGAGATTTTCAGTGCTGGAGATGGGCCTTGAAGTCTCCAAAAGGGAGGGCCACCCCCTCTCCTGTTGTCCTTGAAATGGACCCCTTTTGGCCTCTTGAGAGCAGCATCATGTTTAGAATGTGTATTGATCATATCTTGGCTATTCTTCCATGCTTATTATGCCGATGATATAACCTTGTTGTGTGTTGGTTTTGGTACGCCATGCATGCTTAGCATACCTACCATGTAAAGCCATGTTATTGCCTTAATATGCCTTAGGTTGTAGCCTTTGTTCTACAATGTTTGGCTTAGCCCTTGTGAAGGTTTCGCTGCTCATGTTGGCCATGTTTTAAGGTCTGTCCTAGCGTTGTTTGGGTCGCGATTTGGCTATCTTAGTATAGCTCCTTTGCATTTCCGGCTTGTTGGCCTTAAGTGTAGAATGATGCATGGCATTCTTGCAGTTGATTTAGTGTTGGAACTATCCACCATGTTGTTTTCAGACCTTAAGCATTGCTTGGTATATTTGCCTTGGATGTTCCTTAATGCTTTGAAGCTTGTGGAGCATGTCCATGTTTGGCACTTGGCATGCTTTTGAATCGAGCCACTTAGATGCCATGCTAGAGTCCCTTTTGCAGTCTAGGACTAATCTCGAACCATTAGTCCTCTTAGCCTTGTGAGGCCTTGGTTGCTTGCCATTGGTTCAAGTTCTTTTTGACTTGCTTCAAGTACTTGGCCATTCTATTGCATGCTTTGGTCTATTTTGTTTGGCTTGGTTTGACACCATTCATAACATTGAGTTTCAATGCTTACCTTGCATTCATATGCCCTGATTGCCTCATGCAAATTGCTTAGAAATAGCCCTTTGAGGCTGAGCATTTTGCCTAAGGTGTTGGTTTCCAACTTACTTCGCATGTTGTTATGTATGTTTCATTCCAATTCCTTGACTTTTGGCCACTGTTTGGCCCCTTTTAGAGCTGCAAATCATGTTAAGTCCAATTCTTACATGTTGTTACATGTCCTCACACTTCGCATGCTTTGATTGCCACCGTGTCTTGCATGACACATTAGCTTGGTATGGCTATGTTCATTGCTTGCTTGCTTGCATTGCCATGTTGCATCCCTTAGCTAACATTGCCTACGGTTGCATGTGAACATGCATGTCTTGTCCCTTGATTTAGTGATAGGGATTGGACCCCTTTGGTTTGGCTTGGTTGCATTTACACTTAACATCAAAATGTGCACACTGTCACTTGGGACCATCACGCACTGGAAATTGCGCGATTGATGGTCCTAGAACCAAGGAGTATGTCCCTTTGAGTCACAAACATGATAAGCGGACATGATTAGTGCATATATGCCTTGAATTGTTGCTGCCATGCTCTGCCTTGCCCTCTGTTGCTGTCAATTGCAATTCTGCAGGAACACTCTGCCCGACGCAGTGCCAAGTGCCGACGGCACTCCCTATTCCTCTGGATGGCTGCCAAAACCTCTGGATTGCTTCTCTGGATACTGCGAAGACATTCACCGGCTGAGTGGAGATTACCACGTCAGTGATATATAGGCTATCGGCCATTAGTGAAGCTATCCGCAGAGCTAGGAGTGCCGCGTCGCACTTGGCACTGCCTGTCTGCAAGAGTTGTTCCTGCAGAATCTGCAATTGACAAACAAGGGCAAGGCAAGCATGCAGCACAATTCAAGGCATATATGCACTAATCATGTCCCTTATCATGTTTGTGACTCAAAGGGCAATACTCCTGGTTCTCGGACCATCAATCGCGCATTCCATGCGTGATTGGTCCAAGTACCAAATGTGCACATTTGATGTGTAAAGTTAATGCAATACCAACAAACACAGAACGACGCATCCACACTCCTATCACTAAAATCAAAGGAAAGACATGCCATGTTCAATGCAACACTATGGCATGTTAGCTAGGATGCAACATGCGCAAGCAAAGCAAGCAGCAATGTAAACAAGCAACAACTAATGGTCATTGCAAGACAGGTGCATCAAGAGCATCGACGAAGTTGTGAGACATGTAACAACATGTTAAAAGATTGGACTTAACATGCGATTTGCGGCAGTCTAAAAGGGCCAAAAACACAGTGGCAAAAGTCAAGATTGTGAATGAAACATACATACACACATGCAAGTAAGTTGGACCACACACTTTGGCACAAATGCTCAAGCCTCAAAGGGCTATTTCTAAGCACATTTGAATGAGGCAATCATGGGCATATGTGACAGCCAAGGAAGTTGAAACTCATGTTAGAATTCGGTGTCAAACCAAGGCAACAAATAGACCAAGCATGAATAGATGGCCCAAGTTTACTTTGAAGAGCAAGTCAAAAAGACTTGAACCTATGCTAAGCCAACCAAGCCTCACAAGGCTAAGTAGGACTTAAAAATAGGTTCGAGATAGTCCAGACCATGCCAAAAGGGACTCTTAGATGGCAATCTAAGTGCTCGAATTCAAAAAGCATGCCACAAGTGCAAAACATGGAGCAGCTACACAAGCTCCTTCAAAGCATTAATGGAAAACATCAAGGCAATATACAAGCATGCTATAAAGGGTCTGAAACAACATTGGGGATAGTTCCAAACCACTGAAATCAATGCAAGAAGTCCATGCTATGACATGCATACATTAAGGCCAAACAAGCGCGAATGCAAAGGAGCTATACTAACAGCCAAATCCGACCCAAACACCTAGGACAGACCTTAAAACATGGCAAAATGAGCACGAAACCTTCACAAGGCTAAGCTAAAACATGCTAGAACAAAGGCTAACAAAACCTAAGGCATATTAAGGCAATAACATGGCTTTACATGGTAGGTATGCTAAGCATGCATGGCGTACCAAAACCAACACACAACAAGTTATATCATGCATAATAAGCATGGAAAATAGCCAAGATATGATCAATACACATTCTAACATGATGCTCTCTCAAGAGGCCAAAAGGGGCCTTTCAAGGACAACAAGGAGAGGGGGTGGCCCTCCCCTTTTGGAGACTTCAAGGACCATCTCCACCACTGAAATCCCTCAAGATTTCAGTGGTGAAGAGGCCCAAACACCAAAGTCTTGAAACTTGCACAAAATAGCACAAAATGGGGCCTTCAAGGCCTAAGAGGGGTCAAACACCTCCAAACCACAAAACACTCTAAACAAAACAATTTAAAGGCCTAAAAACAAACTTTTTTGTATTATACACCAAGCTCAAAAACGATTTTAAGAACAGGTTAAAAATACAATGCAGACTGGGGAATAAAGAGGCTAGTTTCTTACCCTTGAAGGCCCCTTCACAAATGATGCTCCAACAGCCCTCCTTGGCTTGAAAACAACTCCAAAACTTCAAAACCAACCTCTTAGAACCTCAGTAGCTAAGTGAAGGTGAAACACTATGTGTTTGTGTGCAATAGTAAGACACAAATGCACTTAACACACACAAGAGGGAGATATAGAGATAGAAGTGTATGGTTTCTAACCCTAGAACTCAAAACCCTAAAAAATGGCTGTTCTAAAAAATATTCCTAAGTCTCTCAAGTGTCTAACCTAAAGCCAAAGAGACAAGGCTCTTCTTATAGAGCTTATGTCTTGTAAAGCTTACAACACAAGCTTCCAAAGAGGGAGATCCCTCCATACACGTGTATGGAGGGGAGCCAAAAGCAAGACAGCTGTGATAAAATATCTGCAAAAGCAGATGCACAGTAGTCGGCCGGCCAAAATGCCATTTTGGCAAAAAAGAGTGCCGACCGGCAACAACTAGTGCCGACCGGCAACAAAATGTGCCGCATGCCAGCAAAAACCAGCGGTGACCTCTAGCCACTGCCGGTGGTGTGTGGGATGCCTCACAAGGCATTCCTCCCCTCCAAGGCAAAACACAAGTGTTTGGTGCAAAACCAGACACTAAACAGTCGAGTTCGGAGATCCTGAGGCAAGGCCGCGAGCCGAGACCTCCGGGAACTCAAACGAACACAAACAGGATAATCACCAAGTGTTCCAATGGTGATGCCAAGTCTTGAGGACGGTCAAAAATGGGTGTCTACAGCATGGTTGGCCAATAATACCCTGGGTTACAGCTGGTTGGGCCAGCGAACTGTCTCCATAATGGGTGCTGACCTACCCTCGATGTATCTCGACTAAAAATCTCCACTGAGTCTAGATGCACACACTCAAAATACGGCCTCTGAAGAGAGACACTTGTATATGAGCTTCTATATCTAATAAAGCGTAAGAGACATTGTTTCGTAGCTTGGTAGCCTCTCATCTATTAGAACGCATTCCAGAGGAAACGGCAAATGCGGCATCCAATCTCATTCAAACAACAATGAACGTGAACACGGCGGGTTTAGGGTGACTGATACTCGGTTTGGGAACGAATCCCATCTCAATGGTTCGTTGATTCGCGATGATGCGGAGGCCAAGCAAGCAAAGAGCATCTGCATGGTATTTTTGATTCACGGGTAATCTAATTCAGCTCATGGAAATCGAACTGTACGAGTAGTGAATTTGTTATTTTTACGTAAGCAGCCATCGGTCGTCTTTAGCTGCATACTCCCCCTTCAGTTGATTGATAACCAGCTTTGAATCGCAGAAGACTTTTAGGCATTTGGTGCCTAAACGAAGCACGTTACGGAGGCCGACTAGCAGAACCTCGTATTCGACCTCATATATTTGATGCATCAAAACCAAGTTTCACCACTTGCTCGATTATTGTGCCTCGGGGTCATAATCACAACTCCGCCCCCGCTACCACGTTGGTTAGAAGAACCATCGTAGTACATTCTGCAGAATATCTCTGACATAGCATTCGCCACTTTCTGTTGGGTGTGGACGGCAGGCTCTGCATTCAAAATCGGCATGACAACCGTGAACTCGCAACAAAGTCGGCCAGAGTCTGACCTTTGATAGCCGTTCTAGGAGAGATTTGGATGTTGTATTGGCCGAGTTCTTAAGGCCCATTTCGAAACACGCCCTGATGATTCTGCACTGCGAAGTACTGTCTGTAAGAGGGTAATCCGTCAGCCCAGTTACGGTATGGGCTTGAAGTAGTGCATTAATTTTTCTGGCGAATACCACAAGGGCCAGAATCACTTTTCCAATGGTAAATACAGTGTTCGACGACCACTTGGGAGCCAGAAAAAAATATATATCAACTTACTAGGCTAACCCAAACAAGGCCTGCCAAGGGCCCAACTATTGGGCTTATTCGGCCCACCCCCGTCTATCAAGGAGGGACTTCATAACATACAGGTATGATCTCTTTTCTGCTCCACACAGCATACAAATACACTTTGCTATTCTTGATTCATGGATTCTAACTTCATCATCGGAGTGTCCCCGGTGGGTGGCATCAACCAAATTTATTCTCTTGCAGGTTCATGAGCTGTCTTTGTTAAAATCTCACAACAATCCATATGAGAGGATATTTCATGGTCTCACAATTTGCGTCGTCTGTGGAACGACTGAATGAGATCAACGAAGAACACAATAATATACTGCTCGGTAAGTAAACATATATTGGTTGCTTTGAGGTTAGTGCACTTTCTACAAAAGAAAACTCAATCCCAACTAATACGGTCACAGCTGGTTTTTGGCTTCTTTTTATTCTGATTATGTTTTTTTTTGCTAAATTTCAGGTATATATATATATATACACATATATGTATGTATCTATTTATGATCATAGATTTGATCAAAGCATTGTTGAATATTAATATTGCTTAGAAAGGTTGACAAAACAAGATGAAGTTAGTAGCTGTTTTCTCTCTCTAAAAATGGTTTCACACCTTTCTTGGTTGCAAACATCTTTTCGGCAATTCAATAAAGTTATTCGGCTAAATTCATACGTGAGTTGTCCATTTATTTATTTATTCTTTGTCTCTCAAAAACTTAGCTTAAAGTTGATCCTTAACATGTATGCACGTATTGTAACGCCCTCAAAAATAAACCCATTAATTATATATATCATCGGCATGCAATGATAGAGAGGAAACATTTCATTATAATATCCATCAGAGTCTTACTAAATAAAAGTATACATGTAACCTCAAATTAAATGCCCTACAGGCTTAATCTTCCAAGCCAACACTTGGACAACAAAAGTATGAGTTCTAACTCAAATCCAAATAAAGCCCTAGGCTTGAGTGTTTACATGTTACTAACAAATAAAAACAAACAACTGAAAATAGTCTTCAAAATCCAAGTCCCTTCCAAGCTAAGTCCTTGGAGGTAGCTTATCACCTGAACCTGAAAATGATGTTCCATATAGGGTGGAGCCACAGCCAGTAGAAATATACTAAACCAAATATAAGCATTGATTAAAGCAATAGCATTCAATAGATGGTTAACCAAGATAACAATTACATCATTATACAGTTTCATGACATTAATGTCTAAGACACGTTTTACTTTCCAACATTATCAATATGACTCAGAACCTTGGCCAAACTTATAACAGTGAATATATATCAAATTCACATTCTTCAATGTCAACAAAAAAATGAGGCTCAAGCTCAATCAAAAACACTTCATACTTCAGTTGATACACATTTTAGTGCTGTATCAATAAAAACACTCAAATAAATAAGCACACATAAAAGGGAATGCTAATGAGTCCATCCCATCTCCTCCCAACAAAATCCGGTTTAGAGGTCCATCCCCTATCTTCCCCTAAACCGTGGAGTACATCCCCTATCTCCTCCCACACAAAAACAATGTATGTAAAACACATAACATATAACACACAATTAATACACATAATGTCTGTATTAATCAGCAGTCAAATGAATGACTCAACCAATGTGATTAGTTTTAAGTATCCCTAATCCACATGCAATGTCTACAACAATCACGACTATAACCTTCCACCGATAGCCCAAAACAGTATTTCTAGATTTGAAATAAATATATCAACAATTCAATAGCGAGTGATTTAAATTATCCAACTACACCATTTAATCAATGAATTCCTCAATTTCATGAATTTAACCAAATCCCCAATTCCCTTAAATTAATTATACAAATTAATTAATTAATACAACAGGATTTTTCCCAAAATTATCAAAGTAACCCCAACATATCAATATACCCAAAACTTTAGAACAAAAGCTATAAAATGGAGTAGGAATTCCCTAACTCGAAGAAAACAACCCAAATGGAGAAGACAGAGATGATACCCAAACACCAATGTGCTCCAAATCGCCAAATGTTCAGATTAAATGAAAGCCCTCGACTCCCTCTATCTTTTTAATAAAGTAACTAGGGTAGAAAACACACTCCAAATAGATCAAACCTAAGAGAGAAGGTGAGTAGGGAGAGAGAGAGTCGGACCTAGGGTTTGGAATCAAAAAGAAGATGAAAAAGACTGATCAAAAACACGCTGCTGCGTATATAAACTGGACAGGCTCGCCGAGCGAATACATGCGCTCGTCTGACGGCCTAGACACAAGAAACCTAGCTCGAGCGAAGAAAAGCTCGCTCGAGCCAAGAATGCAATACTACAGGTCTATACTAAACGCAAACTCTCGCTCGAGCGACCAAACTCCGGGCTCGAGCGAAGAACAAACAACAGCTCGCTCCGAGCGACCCAAACTCTCGCTCGAGCGAAATCCAAAATTCTGGACAGCAACACTGGTTTCTAAACCCAACCAACCTGAAACAAACCTGCCCCCCAAACACATCCTAACTTCCAAATGAGAAAATAAGGACAACAACAACAATTATACAATGACAGAATCTACGAACCTAAACTATAATCAAATGGGAAAAGACCGAGGTCGCTATACGTTATACCTATGCCTAAACTTTCTGGTACAATCAAGGCTGGTCTTCAATTTTTTTTCTCTCACTAAATTAGGACCACAATAACTTGGAGTGGATTAAACTTTCTTATTCGGCACCAACAATAGTGGCCAATAACACTTTTGCTCATTTCAACTTGCTATATTTATCACAATTATAATTTATCATGTTTTCCCAAATACTTATAGCCAGTTGTCTTGGACTTGGGTAATTATTAATTTAGTATTACAATAATCCTGGCAAAAGCCAGAAGGTTACCAAATACTTTCAACAAAGACAAAACTAAATAGACGACGCCGACAAGTGGTTCCGCCAACCAATTTGTTTCGGAAACCGAATAATTGCCGACTCGCCTATCTCAGCAGAGCAACATTGTCTATACCGCTAGCTTATTGCTTGAGTACAACATTGCTAGACAACAGAACAATTTCTCACTATGAAAAGTATTCGGCGCTCGACTCCATGCATGTGCAATTCGATAGTACCATAACTAATAAAAAAATTGCTCAGCAATGCTTGGCAGTGCCATAGCTCATAGCAAGGACACTCGGCATCCCACCAATCCTCGCATTATTAACAGCTCACCAAGTTGCCCACCATCATTACAACGCAACGCGGCACTAAAAGATCAAATTAGATTCACCAAGTGCACGACCAAAGTGGACAACAAAGTGTGACTAATTCGGCAACAAAGACAACCAATATAGCAAGTGCGTTCACCGACATACTAAGTAGCTCGCTCACTTATTTTGGATCACTACCAATTTTCCAAACTCGCCAAACGGACTCATGAAAGGCCGAGAATAAGTTTCGCCGAGCATGTTTTACATCGAAAGCTCATTTCGACCACACCAAGGTCTTCAGGGAGCTCACCTATGTTCACTCGGCCATGTCATCATGCAAGAACTAATTTTTAGCAATGGCTTTGGCCACTTTTGTTCAAAGCTCGGCAATAGAGGATCGGACCGTAACACTTCCATTCTCGGTAATCACCACCCGCTTAAATCATTAACCGCCAGCAAGTTGCCGAGTTACTCACATTGTGCAAACATGCTCACCACTACGCAACATGGCTTATTAACTTTGCAAAGTCGGCTTTTTCATTGGCATATTATCCACTGCATATTAACATTGTAAAAGCCGGATATTATTAACTCGGTTTCAGGCAACCTTATTCGGTCACATTATTTTGCAAATTTCAGTATATATAAAAAGTTTACTCGGCACCAAACTTCAAATG
>NW_021025341.1:4106504-4120777 GCF_004153795.1 Camellia sinensis | reverse complement strand
GCGTTATGAAAGTGGGAAAGATGAAGAGAGAGGCGAGATAGAGTGGAGTGCATTGATGATGATGTTGGGTCCATGAGAGAAGAGAGAAAGGATGCAGGAAGCTTGTGCTTTTGAGTAAGTTACAACACTTACCAAGCTGATGTGAAGATGCAGTACTGTCTTACACTTCATGCAGGCTTGGTATTCTTTGTGGGGCACTTGTAACACGTACATGAAATTGTATTCGAAAATGATGACATCTCCAACATGAACGTCTTGGAAGCAGCCAGCCTTTTGTAATCAATCATTCCAATTGATGTATCAACAGCGTAAGTCCCCAACCTTGTTACACTGCTGCATTGAAACCTTCAAGCCAGCAACATGGTACCAATCAACAGAGCCACAGCTCTACACCCACACCAAATCCATGGCTAAGGAGAGAGAGCAATCGGAAAAAAAAAACGAGTCGAGCAGAAAGAGCAGCGCCAGAACGCCAACGACGACGGAGTAAGAGTACAACCGGATATGAGAGCAAGGGTGAACGGAGATAGAGGCTAGACGATGATGCGGGTGCCGCCGCCGAGCATAGCGGAGGAGGGGATGTAAGAAAATGTTGAGAAGGTCAAGTATTGTGTAGAAAAATAAGCGGAAAATAGTTGAGGTCCGCGGCGGGCAAGGCGAGGTTGCCCGTCCGCCGGTTGTGAAGCAGAGAATTATAGGTCTTAACCTTGCTCTGTACATGTAGAATTTATGTATTATTGAATTGATGTTTATTAGATTTATAATTACGAAGGATTCATGAATTCCTATATATGAAGAGGGTGGTGTGTAGTTAGGTAAGGAGAGGTGAAGGTGGAGGTGCGTGGTGTAGTGGTTAGGTTTAGTGGAGTAGGTGAGGTGGAGTTGCTGTAGTGGCGTTAGGTTTTTGGAGTAGGTTTAAGTGGGTGAAGTAGGTGGAGAGTAGTTGGTTTAACAAAAAACTGTCTCAACGCAACATAACATCAATGGGTAGATTACACAAGTATAGAGCAAAAACTTCTAATTGGCATACACATATATGAGGAATAATTTGTTCATAAATTAGAAAATAGAACTTTGACAGAAAAATAATAAATAAAAAAAAAATAAAAAACATGAAAAACAAAGAAATAAAAAAAAAAGGAAAAAAAAAAAACGAATAAGGAATAAAAATAAATACCATGAAAAAAACAAATAGAAAGACAATGCAAAATAAAAAATTGCAGTTAAAATACAAATTGCTAAATGTATGACAGACTTCTTCTACGGATGTCACCTTGTCCCTTAGAGTTGCGAGGTCATTTGCGAAAAGCTCTTCACTAGTTGACTTGGTTATGGGCTTCAGTCCACTTGCCATACATTATGGAGCCATTTTGGGCTTTAATCACTATGTCCTCGTCGGAGGCTCTTCCTTTCACTTGGGGCCACTATGGAGAATTGACCCCTCACACTCTTCATGAGTAGTACAGTGTCTTGTCTCCCCCTTGGACCTTTTTATCACCTTCCGAGGACAAGAGAGTTTTTGGTCAAGGAAAAAAGTTGGACCAACGGGTCATTTGCTTGACTTGGCCTTTGGTTGGCATCCGAGTATAAAGGCTCGTATGTATCAAAGGGTCTTTTCGAAGGCCTCTATAAGGTCACTGTCTCATTTCCCACTAGGCTTTGACACATTGAGATAACTTGAAGGTACGGCACCATACTGGCTTTGTATGAAATCTGGTGTCAAGCGAGATCACCCCTACAGCCAAATCAACTGTCACATACCAGAGTAACTCTCTCTTCTCCTCCGAAACCTGTGATGACTATGTGTTGTTTCCACAATGCGGCTTTAAGATGATCTTGGCTTTCTCTAGAGTTTCATGGGTCATGATATTGGATGGATTTCATTATCCTTAGTTAAAAGCCTCATTGATTTCAATCTGATTGATGTTAAGTTTGCAACATCGAACGTCAAATTGCTTGTGAAAAAGGGTACATTCCGGTCTTGCCTCGACAAAGTTATAGCAGTTAGGCTTGTCTTTGCTTTTATCTGAATAGATCCTCATACTGTCATGCCCATCATGTGTGCCTCGACATGTTGATAATGGACTTGGTAAATTTCAATTCTCATCTCCTTGAAACCCAAGCTTTAATCGAAGAACTGTTTAAAACAAAAAATAATGTAGTTTGGAAAGTTCTTTGCATAGTGATCCGGACTTTTCTCTACCTTTTGGTGGCTCATAGCTTGACCCAACTCTCGGTCTTAGTTGAGTATGATAGCATACAAACATATGATTTCTTTTCTGGATTGAAAGGTGATCGTAACCAACTCCTCCTTCTAGATCGAAGGTATCACCATAAGAAACTTCCCTGCTGTTTGGCCTCAGGACTTCTTCAAAGGAAGTGCTTCCTCATCCTCTTGTTTGGGGGCCTCGGGGGAACACACCTCACCCTCTGGCTCGAGACTTATCAAGTGAGTGCTCTTTATCCTCTGGCTCGAAGGTCTTAAGGGAAGTGCTTCTCATCCATCTGAGGTTTGTTATTTTTCTCAATTGTTTCAATCTTGGCCCGTTAGTATGCCATCATAAGCACGTTTTCTAAAAAAATCTAGAGGCCCCGGTTCTTAGAACCTTAGCTCATCTGCTTTCACTTTCTTTTAAAGATCTGTTCTTAAGTGTCGGACACTTTTTTGAGCGCTCCTAGTAATTGGTTGAGCAACACGAATAATTAGGGCCTACATCTTTCTGTCGGCAAAACTCTTTCGATATGAGTACTTCAATGCCTTTGTCTCTCACCATTCTTTGACTAACAGGCTTCACACTTTTAATCATTTCTCCTTTCTCTTAATTTATTCCATCCCACAATATTTTTCTCCGTATTTTTTTATTCCATTATTTTCTTTTATTTATTTTTCTTACTTAACAAAACAACACCACAAATACACAACAACATCCACAACCTTGTCATTTTATTCTTTATCAAAACCCGAACCAATTTTACAACAAAAAAAAAAAAAAATAAAACAAAAAAAAAACACAAAACAAAATACAACAAAACAACCACATTCACAGGTGGGATTTCTTCTCTACTCTGCCGGCCGGTCTTTTTCTCTTGTCCGTCCTGGGGCCGGCCTTGCCGGTGTTGCCTCCGTGTTCCCATCCCACTGGGCATGTCACGTACTCCTGCTCCTCAACTGCAGCATATGGCGGCTCTCCATAATGGACATACGGTGGCTTCCGTTTTCAGTCCTTGTTTTAGCCTTTAGGCACACTTTCTCTACTCGCGATGACCTTAATAGCGTGCGTTGGAGCAGAGCCAGTTGGGCATTTAACCTGCTGCAACTCATTTGTCCTGCTTCATGCGCCGGTGCGAAGTTTGTGACCCGCGCATCATGGTTTCCACACATGATCTTCAGAGTATACTGATTGGCCTCAATTAGTTGCACGATTTTTTGCTCCACCGACCGTATCGGAAGTTCCACACGGAGCAAAAACCAGAGGTGTTTTTTGTTGAGGTTCACGGGCCACTGCACCAGTTATCTCTCTTGTTGCTCGTTGAGGTCGGGAAAGAGAGTGAGTAGAACCACGGGATGAAGAGGCCCTATTCTGGGTAAGCTGAACGGGAAGAAGAGGCCATGTTTTTTGGGTTGCTGAATGTTTCAGCGAAACTAGCAATTTCAGACTGATATGTTCGGAAGGGGGAAAAAAGTGGTTTTTCAAAGATTTGAGCTGCTTAAGCAAATCTCCTCAGAAAAACGAATATCTCTCTCAGAAATGAGACAGTTTTTTCAAGAAGTTTTTTTCCCAGTTTTATTGATCTTCGCTTTCTGCTCAAGCAGTGCAGCCTCCGCATTGGTTTATATCGACACTGACGAGCGGCCGACACGCCACTCTGTCGCTCACCGTGCCTCGCGCGTCTCCGGCTCACCTTTTGATGGCTTGCGACGGGCTTTTCCTGTCGGGCACGACTTTGATGAGTGGGCGCGCCTTTTGAGGGCGCACTTTTGATGGGACGTCTTTTTATGGATTGGGACACGCTTTTTTGATCGGCACGCCTTTTTATGGATTGGGCACGCCTTTTGATGACGCTTTTGAAAGATTGGGTCACACCTTTTGAGGGTGCGACTTTTTTAAGGATCCGACAAGACTGACGTAATTGGTCCCGCATTGTTCCGGTTTAGCATCCTTTATGGATCGACAAGACCCTGTAAACTGCCCGACATTGATCCGAGGTTAGCTCCTTCAAGGGTCCCGACAAGATCGCACTGTAACTGTCCCGACCATTGATTTCCGGTTTAGTTTCTAGCAAGGGTCAGCAAGACTCTGTTAAACTGTCAGCAACAACTGCACAAATTGTCTGCTACAGGTCCGACATGACCCATAAACTGTCTTCTACATCGGTCTGACACCGCATCCAGTGTCCTCTACACCAGTTATGACACCAACCAATACAGTGTCCTCTACAACATTATGACATCCCCATACAGTGTCCTCTACAACGTTATGACACCCCTATCCAGTGTCCTCTACAACGTTATGACACCACCATTCAGTGTCTTCACCCATGGTTTGACACGACCATACAGTGTCTCCTATCCTTTTTTATTTTTATGTATTTTCTTGTTTTGTTACTCTCTCCAAACTCAAGTTGGTTAGTTCCTATCCCCCTTGAGTTTGCGGGGGGCTGTTAAAATCCACCTACTCTCCACCTACTTCACCCACTTAAACCTACTCCACTAAACCTAACCCACTACACCACTACCACCTCCACTTCACCTACTCCTTACCTACTACACACTCACCCTCTTCTATATATAGGAATCATGAATCATTGTAATATAAATCAATAAACATCAATCAATAATACATAAATTCTTACAGTTTTCAATTTTTGTCACCCCTTGAAGAAGAAAGAGGAGTAGTAGACTCGGTTGCCAACCATAAGGGATCTTTCTTGCCAAAGAAGGGAGTGTGCTTCCATTCGGACTTCTGAGGGACATCCCTTGCTCCTAATAGTGTGAGCTTCGAGGATCTTTCTTACTGAAGTAGAGTGTGTGCTTTCACTCGGACTTCCGAGAGACAGCCCTTGCTTCCGACAGTACGAGCTTCAAGGATCTTTCTTACTGAAGTAGAGTGTGTGCTTTCACTTAGACTTTCAAAAGACAACCTTTGCTTCCGATAGTGCGAGTTTCAAGGATATTTCTCACTGAAGTAAAGTGTGTGCTTCCACTCAAACTTCCGAAGAAGAACCCTTGTCTTTATTAGAGCGAGTTTCGAGGGTTCCAGGGTGGTGGAATTCTTATGGGAAGCAAGTTTTGAAGGCCCAGAGGTGGTGGACTTCTTACGGGAAGCTATTTAGCTAAAATAATAAAACCAGCAAGCAATAAGGACAATATCAAATTCAGATTATCGAAGTTGAGTCAACATCAAACAAGTGGTAATGATTTGTCTATACTACTACAGTTTTATTTCTCTAACCCAATTCATAATTGATAATGAGCAAGAATTTGGTCTTTCTGGGTTTGTCTCTCGCAAGTCAACATAATATCAACAAATTTTCAAATGAAATTTTAGCATCAACAATTCATTTCCTCAAGAATTCACAAGATCAATAAACAACAATATAAAGCCCTATTCTATACTGTGGCTTTTGATTCTCTCAAGTAAAGTGTTCACAAAGTCCAAAGTATGGGGGTATTATTTATCAAATATACATGGCTTGAGTATAGCAATATCTTCCTCGAAACTACAATGATCAAATGCTCAACAAAAAAATTTATGGTCAACATTATGAGTTTCATGACTGAAAGCACTCCCTCAGGCATTAACAACAACAATATCTTTGTTTGTTCTATTCCTTTCAATACTATTAACATGGAGCGATAAAAAAAATTATCAACAACGAAAGCTACAAAGTTCGAATTATGATTACATTCTCTCTCTCAACACCAATCCTTTATTTTCAACATCAAGCCTTTATCTATGTCAAGATTATCAACACAGGTTCAAGATTCAATTGCATGGATTTCAAGACAACAAAACCCATATTTCTTCGATGGAATCAACAAGATTCAGCATAGGTTTCTTCTTTTCTGAACATCAAATTTAAGGGATATAATGTTCAAACAACAATCCCAAACATAAATGGCTAAACTTATATGAGATTAACAACTACGATTTGTTTCATGAAACAGTCAACAACAAAGATTCATGGATCGCACTATCAGAAAATTCCAGGAGGCACAAATCTCAAGCAAGGGTTTCAAAATATATATCCTCAAAACGAATCAGACAGGCATAAGAGCAAATTTAACAAAGAGCACTAGTTCAAGACTGAAATCAAAATTACCACCAGAGTTCACAAAGTTAGAGTGTACCAGAGCAGGGATTTCATAAGATCAGGAATTATTTCTGAGTAAAGATGTAGAGTTTAAGACAGGGGGTTTTAAGTACTTACGCACAGAATTACAAGCAACAAAAGGAAAATGGAGCTAATCAATGAAGGGTTGGAATAAGCACAAACTAAAATTAGCACGAGGGAGCTGGGTGAAAAGTAGCACCGGTGAGCATTGGTGTGGTCTGAGGTCGGCGTGGATGACCCCTGACCGAGCTGAAAGTGGCAAAGCGATGCAAACTAGGAGGCGCACGAAGGTGTGAGCTGAATCATAGCGCAGTAGCGACTGGAGTAGCTTAGCGATGCAATGCACTGATTGTAGTGAGCGAGTTGATGAGGGATGATTGGTGAGTTGCGCGCTGTCAACAAGTGGGTTGGCAAAGACAGTGATGATTGGCGAGCTGGAATGGTGTTGGTGTGACCTAGTGGCGACTTGGGTTGCGGTGTCGGCGTGTCTGGAGTTCCTGCAGGATCTCTGGTTCATTTTTTTTTTTGTAGTTAAGGAAAAGTCTTTGAAGTTTGGATCCTTATTTTTTTCAATTTTCTAGAGAGAAGAAGTGGGTTTCCACGTTTTAACCAAAACAAAACAAACCGGCCTTCACTTTTAGTAACGATGGGGACTCTCACAAGACACAATCCCGGACAACCCCTTAAAATTATTTTAATTATTCATGTCACTGTTAGACAAAATTTGTAAAAAAAATTCAAACACACCAATGACTAATATATCAATGGAGGTCACGGGATCCTCTCTTGGAGAGGTCCCAAACATTTTTCCCTCCACTTTTCTAGAGACAGAAAAACAATTTGAGTCTTCTTCAGAGCAAAGAAATGGGTTCACACTTTGCTAGAAAAAGGATAAGGACAACCCTCAAATATTCTAGCAATAAAGAAAAAGAAATGAGCCTCTAGTTTGTTGGACCTTTTCAGAATAAAAAAAAGGGATAAAGGCTATTGAGGTTTATTTATTTGTTTTCAAAAGAAAAACTAGAATCAAAATGAAAAATGTTTGGGTGCACTAATTAGTGCTCCCACTAATTAGGTGGCAGTGGGTCCCGCCATTAATGATGTGATGTTTTAGTCTTGGAGTTGTATTTTTTTTTTTTTTTTTAATGCATTAGTGCTATTAGTGGTGATGTTTTTAGTGAGATGAATCATTGTTGAATCAAAATAATGAAGAAAGGTTGCATACGCCCAAGCAAGGTACATGATAATACCAAAAGAAATAAATAATTAAATCAAAAGGTACAAAAGTGTGTTGACCAAACATGGTATAAGAGCAAAAAAAAAAAAAAATCTTCTTATCTTTATTAGTTGTCAACTTTATCCATAAATAATTATAAGTTGTCAATCTTATCCATAAATCACATGGAGACAAAATATTTCTGATGGAATGAGACAAGACATGCCCAAGGAAGTGAAGCATAGCATGGCTGAAGAAGTGAAAATATGAATGTCTGATAAATTCAAAATTTTCCACACATGCAAGGTACAAAATATAAGAGGGGTTAACTTGAGCCCATTAAATTAATTCGGTCCAATTGGAACCCAATCGAAAAGCCTACAAATTAATGGGTTCGGAGAAATTGTCACCAAGTAACCTCAAATGAATTCTATTGAAAGGACTCGCAGGAAAGTCAACAAATTGGGCTAAGGAAAACCTATTGGGCTTGTATCTGTAGACAAAGTCCAACAAGCCCATCTGAGGAGGTCTAGATCATAGGGGCATCCAAGAAAGTTGATCGTTGCTTTTAGAAGAGATGAAACCCTCGGAGAAGATCCATTCTCCGAGATATTTGCTTAGTCTCAAAAGGGTTCGGAACCATGAACCTAGAGACCTATTTGAGCTCAGACTCAAAAAGGTTTAAATCCATGCAACCTAGAGATCTGAAGTGCTTAGCTTCGAATGGATTGACGCAATCTAGAAGCCGCTATATTAATGAGTCGTAGAACACTTGTGGGCTCGGAGCTTTCCAGGATCTACGCACCAAAACTATGGCCATAATAGAAAAAAGGATCCGATCTCGAGGACGGTGAGTGGAGATAAATTCACTCTTCAGTTAAACTAGCCTATACCGAGGTTGAGGTGACACGATCTAGGGGGTCCCTGAGGCTCGGCAATATTTGCGGCGGGGCGTTCTCTTCAACTACCCCTGACCCTTTGGCTGTAGGGCATCCTCTAGGACTACCCCTGACCTTTTGGGATAATTAGAGATCATTGGTTAGGTGTGGCTAAAAAGAAGGGTTCGCCAAGAGGTTAATATCTTTTTCGGGATTTTTCTCATCCTCAGAGAGGTCAGCTCCTCAGACAAGGTAGTTAGAGGGAATATTCCCCATGTGCCTTGCACATGGACTCCATCCTACATCATGATGTGCCTATAAATAGCACCCACCCTTAGCTTTACAAGGGATGGATTTTGGAGAGACAACTCTTGGAAAAGTACTAATTTCCCTTCTCCATTATCTATCTTGAGAGTGAAAGTGAGAGATCTATGGGAGAACCTTGTCATTATTCTCTCTCTAACTACTTCGCCTTTTTTATCACCCAATCTCTTATCTCTATCATCTCTTTGCTATTTTGTTCCTAGTTGGGACCATTGAAGAATTTAAGCCTCTCATCACTTTTAGAGAATTCGGATTTTCCTACGATCTTTGAAGATCTTCAAATTTTCCGACAGCATTCTTGAACCTTCTCATACAAAGAGCGTATACATTCGAACTCGTATCTTGCATCTCAATCTGTTGCTTCTCTGTTTTTTTTTTTTTTTTAAGAGTGTATGCATTTGTTTTGTATGAACACAGATCTTTGATTTTTTCAAATCTATTGGAGATCTATATATATATATATATGTATGTGTTTTCTCTGATATTGATGTTCATTGTTTTGGTTTGTCAATTTCTATGCCCTTTCTCTGATAGAAATCTATATATATATATATATATACATATTTGTGTGTGTGTGTGCATGTTTTAGCAATCTCTGATAGAAATCTTTCTGTTGAACGTCTGATTATCATCTCCTTGGTGTATTGGTTGGTGGTTATAAAGAGAAGAAGAGGTAAATGATACTGCTTTTATTTTCATTCAACTTGTATTTGTTCTTGTTAAGGTGTTTGCTGGTTTGCAACTAAGGTGTTTGTTGTTATGCTTCTTAGGCAGGCTGAGCTTACTTTATTAAGAACTGCTGGTCTTTATATTTTTGCTGTCAAGGATGTTGCTTATAAGGGCTTTCTAGTTGTAGTATTGCCTAAAAAAAAATTAACATATACATATATATATATATATATGTGAAACTCTTTTTCATTCATCGTGCATGTGTTCCTGTTAAGGTGTTTGTTGTTATGCTTCTAGTTGTACTATTGCCTTTCGCTGATTTAAAAAAAAAATGGAAACTACATGGGCTTAATTACTAAGTTGTTATGTCTTTCAATATTATTTATGCATCCTAAAGATTTATTCACCCTATATTGGCACTGTAATGTTTGTATAAAGCACAAAGCTTTATCACAACTTCACCAGGAGGTCTCCGAAATTGAAAAACAGTTAGTTTGCACACCAAAAAAATAAAATAAAAAATAGCTTCATATTTATTTATTTTTTGATCGGAGCAAATAGCTTCATATGAAACCTTATAATGTGGATCAAGTGATTAAGTATTCAAATACCAGTTCAAACATAATAGATCTTCAAAAGAACAACGAACTTAAGCAGAACAAAGACGAGTAATTTGATTGAACCTGATTATTGAAAAGGTGATCCAAATGATTTCTCTGAATTTTTCATCTGACACCACATGACATTCCTACTAAGTACTTGCCATTGTAATGTGCTATCAATTACAATCATGGAATTTTTTGCTTTGTGATCAATCAGGATAATTTGCTAATCAGCACTGCAATCTCCTTCATGACTCTGCTTGAAGTGCCACAAATTGAGAAACCAGTGAAAATTCGACTTGTTGGTACAGTTCATATCACTCTCTCAAACATAGTTCTTTATCAGCCTAAGGTCTCTAATTCCACTGTCAAATCTGGGTATAACTATTGTTGCTTTTGGGGCCAAGACATATTTGAACATGAATTGGGGCTCACTATGGTATTTCATTGTTTTTGTTCTCGTCGTTATTGTCGTCGTCTACTAGATCAACAATCTCAGCAGAGGAAACCTTTTTCTCTAATATACAATCTTTGATTACGAGACTAATTTTTATGTTTTGTCTATTCACAGTAGATATCTGGCTAAATATCGCTTAACAAGATATATATATATATATATATATGATAGTCTTTCTTGGTAATATAGGTACAGTTTCCCATTTTCTTGTAATATGTGTATCATTTGTATATGTATGTATGTAAATATAGGTACAATTTCTCATTCCTAAATCACTACTTTGACAAAAATCTTTTACTGTGTTGTAGCATTCTGATCAGTGCTTTTTTGGATATATTCCATGTCTAATCTAGTCAATGATGGTTGATTGTTTCAGGCATTTGAGGTCCACGAGAAGTTTGAAGCCAACAAGCATGTGGACTTAAGAGTACATATATTTTGGATATATAAAAATTGTGATTAGCATGATGCATGGTTGGCGAACGGATATGTAAATTTGAGCCATTTGTGTTCGTTATTAAATTCTCAAGCTGCCTTCTTTAGTTAAATTCTTTGGCTTAAATCATTGATTATACTCCCATGTTGAACTGTTTGTTTATTTCCAAGATGTCTACATTTTATGGGTTGAGTGAAGTTAGAAATGGCAACGGGCTGGGGTGGGGCCAATAATCACATTCCCCGTCCCTGATCCCCGATGGTGAAAAAATTTTCCCGTTCCCATCCCCGTCCCCAATCCTCGACGGGGGTCACCGTCCCCGCCTTGTCCCCTAATGGGGATTGGGTTCCCCGACCCCAAAAATTTTCGGGCCAAAAATAAAATAAAATCAATGAATGAATATCCAAATCCAAAACATAGATCCAAATGAAGACCTATTCAACAATTTGTGAGATCCAAATCCAAATCAATGAATGAAAACCTATTCAAACAAAGCACAGATCCAAATACAAACACAATTTGTGAGATACATAACATCACAACAAGATCATCATCTTTCATATCTGACACTATCCAACAAATCTAACACTATTCAAATCTAAAAATTTGTGAGCTGAAATGTCTAAAAAAATAATAATCTAACATTATTTAGATCTAACATTATTCAAATCTAATACTATTTAACAAATTTGTGAGCTGAAATATCTAAAAAAAACATTTAGATATGTTAAAAAAAACGGAAAAAAAAAAAAACAAAATCAGATCTAAATCCATATATTAGGGGTGTAAATCTGGCATAGCCTGGCCCACCCGGGCTCGGACCAGACCAAACCAGCCCACAGGCCAAAAAATTAAGCCCAGGCCCAGGCTCAAGCCTAGGGGTATTCGGGCCATGGGTGGGCTGGCCCAATGGGCTTGGGCTTGGCTTCGGGCTTGGCGGGCCTAATCATTTTTTTTTTGTTTTTTTTTGTTTTTTTTTTACCAACATTTTATTATTTTTCATTAAAAAATACAATGGGCCTTATACAGGCCGGGCTGGCCGGGCATTGGGTCGAGCCCTAAATAGGCCTTAAGCGGGCCGATAGGCCGAGCCGGGCTTCAAAACAATGGCCCTAGCTTAGGGGCTCGGGCTAGGCTGGGTGGGGGCGGTCTTCGAGCCGGGCCCACTTTGGGCTGCGGGCCATTTTTACACCCCTACCATATATATATATGGATCAAGATTGATTAAGATTTTTCAAAAAAAATCATAGATCAAATCACAGACTCGCTGGTTGACGGTACAACGAGTTTTAAAGATATTGTGCCTCTGAACATCCTCTTTCCGTGGTGTGTACATCAAATGCTGTACAACAAGCGATATACCCTTATCTTCATGGGTCCATTTTGCTGGATCTTCTTCTTCAAAATTCACCTCCTCTTGTCTGCCTTCTTCTTCCTCATGCTCAACTATGTTGGCGGTACGTCGTTGGGGACAACGATTAGAATAGTGTCCAACTTCTCCGCAACGGTAACACTTATCACCTCGTGATGGAGCGTAAGGGTCATTCTGTGTTCTTGAACTACTTGTACTCGTCTTTGTATGAGTCTGACCTTTCCATGGGGCCTTGTTCTGATTCTGAGAAGCTTGACTCTGACCCGCTTTACTGACTGCTTTTCCTTTACCCTGCTCGGACTGATTTTGTACTGGTGAAGGCATGACTATCCTGGTAGAGGGCTGATTTCGAAAACCCATTCTTCTGGCTAATTGCAATTCGGCCCTTGTTACAAATTGAATGGCATCCAACAACATATGAACCGGTTGCATGCTAACCATATCCTGTAGATTTGTACGCAATCCATCCACAAATCGCGCCATCAATTGTCCTTCCATTTCCGGTAAGTCGTTACGAGAGGAAAGTCGCTGGAACTCAACAGAATACTCATGGACTGATCTGGCACCTTGTTGACATCGTTGGTACTGATGGAACAGAACCAGATCATAATTTGGAGGAAGAAAACGTGCTCTCATTAATTGCTTCATTCGGTGCCAAGCCCGAATCTTACTCTTGCCTTGTCGCATCCTAGACAATTGCAATTGCTCCCACCATGCAAAAGCACCGCTTTTCAGTTTGTTCGCAACAAGTTTCACCTTCTTCTCTTCTTCGATATCCATGTAATCGAAGAACCGTTCTACTTCATTTAACCAATCCAGAAAATCTTCAATGTTTAACTACCCATTGAAGGAGGGGAGGTCCATCCTCATACGGTAGTTATTGTTGTTATACCGAACACCTTCTCTGGGCTCCTTATACATTGCGATCTGCTCAAGATCATCATCTATTGAATCACCATCGTAAACTGGGTTGTTTACAACACGTCTAGGAGGAACCCTTAAGCGTCCAGGATTGTTGCCTACTCTTGGTTCACGAACATGTTGGTCGTGAGGCGCAATAGGATCCTCTGTTGTTGCTCTCTCGGCGTTGAGATTCAATCTATTAAGAAGACCAAGAATCTGGTCCAACTGTTGTTGTTGCCTCTCGATTGCACCCCACACAGCTTCATTGTTAGATTTTGGTGAAGTCTCACCATCATTGGTCATTGAGACAAGGGAGGACCTTGCTCTGATACCACTTGACGCAGCATTGTAATGGAATGAATGACTAGATATTGTTCTAGTAGACGAAGGGGAAGATATCGTTCTTTGAACGGTAACAACTCGAATTCACGAGCAAAGATAAACAACCTTGCACACAAGGCAAATGGAGAGAATTCTGGTTATATTCTTAAAAAAAAAAAAAACTTTTTTCTTTCTATATTTTTGCCAGAGGGCTTACAAACATATTTATACTAACTACTAGATACTCAAACTGTGAATTTCCTAATACAGAAATAAATACTAAAACACTCATTTAAACTCTTGTACCAAATACAATGTATCAAATACAAAGAACCTAACCTTTAGACCTTGAAGAGTTTGAAAGACATGAATACAATCCAATGTATCTATGAATGCAACGAATGAAATGTATCCAATGTATCCATTAATTAATTTTCCTTTGAACTTGAACCTGTTCTGCATCAGTTTCCTATCCTGCTTACTAAATAAGCCACATCTAGCCAAGATGGATAATAATCCAATTATTTCTCTTCCCCACCCTTTTCCCTCTTCAACAACCAAGGCATTAGAGTTGCCAGGAACACCCAAGCCACACTAAACCAAGAGGGGGCCAAAGTGTAAAGCTCCTCAGCCACCGAACAATAGCTGAGTATCTCTTGCACATGTAATCAATTCACAGATAATTTATTAGATAAGTTTTCATTTACAAGAGAGAAGAGATTGGAATTTGAGAGATCTAAACAACATTTAATTAGATAA